>PVJI01007784.1:0-75739 GCA_004026765.1 Micronycteris hirsuta | reverse complement strand
GTTATCTGGATTCACTGGATTCACAGTTGTAAATTACAGCAAAGAGAAGAAAATAAAAGGTAAAAAATCTCCCGGCTGGTGTAGCTCAGTGGATTGAGCGCAGGCTGGGAACCAGAGGGTCCCAGTTCTGTTCCCAGTCGGGGCACATGCCTGGGTTGCGAGCCAGGTCCCCAGTGAGGGCCATGTGAGAGGCAACCATGCATTGCTGTTTCTCCCTCTCTTTCTCCTTCCCTTCTCCTCTCTCTAAAAATAAATAAATAAGATATTTAAAATAAAAATCATATGGCTGGATTCAGAAAAAAGAGAACATTAGTATGCATGAACAAGAAAGAAGGAAGAAGAGGGAGGAAACTGGGTAACAAATGGGTCTAGCGGAAACAATGACATTGTGAGCTCTTTCAGAATAAGCCTTCTTGTGAGTTTTCATCTTGTTATCCCTATAAGGCACATGGTCCATTTTAAATGCATTTTGATTGAATGAATGCATTCATCAAGTGTTTTTAATAGTTTGCATTACATGAAGTCCAGTGCTGGTGATTTCCAAGTGAAAGAAAACCTGACAATGAGTTTTTGTATTATTTCATTCATTTCTCACCAGGAAATATTTAAAGTATTTCTTTAGTCAGAGGGCAAAAAGAAGATTTTCAAGGAAACTTTTAAAATAGCTGTTTTGGGGTATAATTAGCATCAAATTAAACTGCTCATATATTTAAAATATGTGATTTGTAAATTTTGACATATGCAGCTACTAAAATTCAAGACTGTGAACATACCCAGCAGTCATGTCAATTTTTATCATGCCATGCTTCTGTTCTGTTTCTGTCCCCGTGCCCCGCCCTCCTTAAGCAACCACTGATCTGTTTCTGCACAGGGGATTAGATGGCATTATCTAGAAGCTATAGAAGTGCAATCATACAGTGTATACTTTTTGTCTTTTTCCATACAATATAATTATTTTATATTAATCTATATTTATGCAAATATTAATGGCTTGTTGCTTGTTATTACTGAGTATTGTCATATTACATCCCTACACCAAAATTTCTTTACCCATTTATCTGATAATATACATCTTATTTATGTTCTATGTCTTTAGATATAATGCTGTTTTGAGCATGTACATTTGTATACAAGTCTTGATTGGATTTATGCTTTCATTTCTCTTAGATAAATACCTAGTCATAAAAGGCCAAACATCATGGGGTATGTATACACTTGAGATTTTAAAGAATCTACCAATTTTTTTTTCCCAAAATGGATATATCCTTTTACATGTTCACCAGCAGTTTATGAGAATTCCATTTCTTCCACACTTTCACATCACTTTGTATGGTCAAATCTTCAATTTTATCAATTCGATAGCTGTCTAATGCCATCCCACTGTGGTTTCGATTTGCCTGTCCCTAGAGACTGAGGATTACTTAGTAGCACTTTTTATGTGCCTATTTGCATTCTGTATCTCCTCTTTGGTGAAGATTCTGTTAAAATAATGTGTCTTCTTTTTAAATTGAATGTGTTTTATCAAACAGGAAATGTTTTATTCAAGGGATTATTTCCTCAAGTATCCAATATTATTTTTGCTTTTAGGGATTCTAACTATATACATACTTGCCCCCTTGATATTTCATACATGCTTATTAATGATTTTTATTTCTTAAACTTAATTTTCTATGTATTTGATTTTGAACAGTGTTTGTTAATTTAATGTCATATTCACTAATCTTTGTACTTTGGTGTAAAGTATGCTATTATACCCATCTAGTACCTGTTTTTTCTTAGATATTGTAGTTTTTGGCTAAGTGCAATTTTAGATTTATTTCCTTTTGATTTTTTTAATATCTTGTAAGTCTTTTTAACTTTTGGACATATGGAATATATTCTTATAAATTGTAATACTATTTCTACTGATTTTAACCTCTTTTTCAGGTCTCAGTTGGATTCAATTGTTTAATATTCTTTCTTATTATGAAGTATATTTTTCCTCCTTTTTTTATGCCTGGCAATTTTTTTATTAAATGCTATGAACTGTGAATTTTGCCTGTTGGGTGTGATATTTTTGTACTTCCATTTGAGCTTTGAATATAGTTGTTGTTGTTGTTTAAAGTTTGGTCCATTTAGGTGTTAATTTTAAAATATGTAATGCAGGACCAGAGTGGTATTTAGTCTACAATTGTTTTTCACGACTAAAGCGAGATATATCTGGCTACTCTGTCTAAATACTCATATATTATGAGGTTTTGAACTGGGGACAGCCTTTGTTGTCAGTACTGTGTGAGTGTCAGAGAGTGTTTCCTTTCTGAATGCTATTTTCTTAGCCTCAGGTAATTCCTTCACAAGTATTCACTGATGTGTGAATACTCTGTTGAACTCTTGGGGAGCAATATCTGCATAACTCTAGAGAACTCTTTCTAGGAAAGTTTCTTCTCCCCATTACTCTGTCCTCTGACCTCTAGTTTCCTTGCTCTCCTTCAAATACGATCTTTATATTTTCAACTCATAACCTACAGGACGACATCTGTCTTCTTCCTCTTAATGCCATGGCTTAAAATGTCTCTCAAGATTGTCACAATCTGGCACAGTCATGCAGTTTATCTAATTTGATTTTTCATCTCTCACATATGTATTATTTGTTGCTTAATATCTGGTGTTTTGAAGGGATCCTTTTTATATACAGCGTCTGGCAGAAGTAAGGCCTGCTTGAGTGTAGTTGGTAGGGTAATAATATGGGTGTAATAATTTATAGTTTTAATTTGAACAGTTCACCTAAAATAGCATATGGTGTGCTTGACTGTGAAATTGTTATGTTATGGGACTACGTGCTTATGATTTTGTAATAAAAGTTTTTGTAATAAAAATGAGGGGTGTTATTTGTGTTGGATCCTGTATTTGTGTATTTGTTGTTGTTATTTCAAGCAAGTGTTTAAATTTAGTTCTTGTTTTTACATCTTGATCAGAAACACGAATCCTCTTTTTTACGTATTTGTAAAGGTGAAGACTACCTTGAATAATAACTATGTATATTTTGCATACTACGTGGTGATAAGACTAATCATAACACGTCTGGAAGATGTTTTCCTTCCGAAAGATAGGAGTATAGTTAAAAATGTAGTGAAAGGCTAAGAACTAAATTTTTAGAAAAGACTCAGAAAATTTAAAAAGAAAAACTAGTGGAAAGCAATGAAAAAATTTTGTTAATAAAAAAGAGTGTGATTAGATTGTCATTACATAAAAGGCACTTCTGAAAGGCTGTTCAAAGCAGAAAATACTGAGTTTACATAAAATTAATACTGGGAATAACTCATTTGCCATAGAACCTATGACTTTATATAAAAAGTCTGTTTTCATGGTGGTGGGATTTGTATTTGAGGGTCTAAGGGTGGTATAAGGAAAGAGATGGTGAAGGCAGTGGCTCCTTCTAGTTACAGAAGTATTTAATTAAAATGAAAGCAGAAAATAGAATGTCATCTAACAATAACAAGATCAAGTAAAGGTTTTCACAAAACTGTGTCTTCTCAAAAGAGGAAAAGTCTAGAGATTTATTATCCTAAGTAATTTAATGGAAAAGTAAATGAGTATACATTGCTAAAATTTTGCTATTTCTATTATGTAAGATCTTGCAGAGTCCTTAAAGCGTTTGGATTCCTTGGCATGGCATTTACAGGTAGTCAAGTTTTCCCTAAAGTGCAAAAACTACAGTAGCTGCTAAACTGGCTTGTCACATTTCTATAAACTTGGCCAGTAAGAATGCAGTGGACACAAATAGATTGAAAAAGTAAATAAACAAGGTGCCTATGTCAGCTTCCTGCATCCACAAGATGACTGCAACCTGGAAGGGGAAGAGATGGATAGTATGAGAGAGAGGCAACTCCGTCATGGAAGAACTTCTTCTACACTGCAACTAAGCAGCTGTGCTGCCTGTGGTTCCTAAGGAGGACGAGGTGGATGGATGCATGGCTTTGTAGAGACCTCCCACAAGATGGAGAAGTGAATGGAAACAGCTGCGTGACAACTCTTCACAAGACTGCTTCACAATACTGTTCCCGAGAAGGTTACAGGGTGTTACACTGGGATCAAACTGCTTGTCAGCCTTGTTCACTTAGCCTGTGTGGATTCAATGTAGAGTAACCATGGTGTCATGGGGAAGAGGTTTGCCTAGAGTGGTTTGCTAAATTACAGAATAGGTGGAAAGTAAGTCAAGTTGAGTTTTTAAAAATGTGAAATAGAGAATGCTAAAGATTGAATGTGTGTGTTCTCCAAAATGCATGTTAATTCCTAATTCCTGTGGGGTGGCATTTGGAGGTGGAACCTACGAGGGGTCCAAAGGTTGTAAGACTGGAGCCTCATTAATTGGATTAGTACCTTAATAAAAGAGAATCTAGAAAGTCCCTTTGCACAGTGTGAGGAAACAATGAAAAATAGCTGTCTATGAATCAGGAAGGGATTCCTCATCAGAAATCAAATCTGCTGGAACCTTGATCTTAGACCACTAATCTCCAAACTATAATAAATTAGTGTTGTTTAGGAACCCTTCGAGGATATAATATTTTTCTTATAACAGCCTAAAAAATTAAGACAGAGAAAACCCCAAGCCTACATTCCCCAATAAGTAAAAAGCCAACCAAACAAACAAACAAAACAAAAACAAAACACAAGACAAAAACAAATAAAATGGAAACAAAGTAGATAAGACACTACTATGCTACTTCTGGAAAAAAAAAAATAGTCCTTGATTCCCCTAAAATAAGCAGAATCAGAAAGAAAAAGTTGTTTGGAGATGGAAGAATGGGAAGTTGGCAGATCTCATAACTAATACTTTTAATAAAATAGAACAATATGTCATGCATTCCTTGGCACAGATTACCTAGCAATGGCCATCAAAACGTTAAATGCTAAACAAAGTATTACACAAAAGTTAAGTGAGTTTAACTATTCTAAGAATGAATATCCATGGCCACCGTTAATCTTTATTCAACCACTGAATAAGGAAAAAATCCACTGTAATTCTAATTTTTAATTTTGAATACATTTGTTCATTAAGGTATAGAAAAGTTGATTTGAAATGCACAACTTTTGATTTAATAAATGTGATAGTCATCTAAAGTAGAAGGACCTTCATGGTTTTCTGGACCAATATCGTCATTATATTGATGAGAATAATAAAATATTTTGTAGAGACAAAGTATTTTTACTAAATGCGGTGACTGCCAATAATAGACAGAAGGATAGACTGATGGATAGATAGATAGACAGATGATAGATAGATAGATAGACAAACAGACAGCATACTCCTACTAGCATCTTAAACAAAATTCCAAAAAACTGATGAAAGTTTATGGGAAGAAATAAAATGTCTTTGTAAATACTGATAAGCAAGAGAGATGCATTTAAAGTTTCAAACCATTACCATATTTCCAAAACTCATAAAGACTAGTACTGCCATCTTGTGTCTTTATGGTTATTTATAGAAATAATTATATAGCTGTTTCTATTTTTATTGTCAACATATGTTGATGTAAGATACACTATATAGTATACGTGGCTGTACATTTCTGATAGTACCATTAATTTGAAAGAAAAACATACTTCACCTTAAAAGTGTGAATAAATTGTAATTGGATGCATCAGAATAGGATTGGAAGTGGTAGATATGACCAAAAAAATTTATATCCTTCCTGTAGAAGTCTTTTTCAGATATATAATGACATGTTTACATAAGGGAAATTACATAATAATAATAATAATAGGCAAAGGCAGAAATGCATATCTATTTGGTATATGAAGATATTTATTTTATATATAATTTTATTATATGCATATGATTTCACAACACAATAGCTTGGGGTTTCTTGAAATGTATACTGAATATACTTTAAAGTTATTTTTTAACAAAATTTTGTTCAAGAAAATATTTGTATTATGGCAAAACTAAAGGAAATTAAGAAATTTTACAATCACAGAAATAAAGACTTAAAACAATTAGAATATTTACACTTCATGGTGAATAATCTCTGATAAAAACATGATATAATTAATCAAAATATTTGATTATTTTCAGACTAAAATGAATTCATTTCTAAGGAAGAAAACAATGGCAGAATGGATATTTATTATACATTTAGTATTCATTAAATTCAATGGAATATGTTATATTTTGTAATATATTAAATATAGAGGAGATTCTTACATTTATTTATAAAATATGTACCACAAATTTGCATTAGTGAAAGGCAAAGTG
Source organism: Micronycteris hirsuta (assembly GCA_004026765.1). NCBI lineage: Eukaryota > Metazoa > Chordata > Mammalia > Chiroptera > Phyllostomidae > Micronycteris > Micronycteris hirsuta. The sequence continues at coordinate 69,504 of PVJI01007784.1, read as the reverse complement.
GTAACTCTAACTACCCTTATGAATATTGAGGACCTAACACATTGAGCAGTGGGTAAATATGTTAGGTCAAATACTTAGAAAAGAGCTTAAGCCAAGTGTTCTGATTCTGAGTTCTTCTTTCTTTCAACATCACAGCTGTCTCACCGAAAACTATATATAATCTATTCATTACTAAGAAACGGAATTTACAAAATCAATGATGTACGTGCATGCTGTATTAAGGAAACTATTCTTTGCTTAAGCATTCTCCAAGAGATAGATAGATTGATGCATCGGACAATGCAGTCTATGTACTTTTATGAATTGCTTTGTGCTCTCCCATATTTTATTCAACAATTTATTTCCCAATTCAAGCTGTTATTTATTCTGAGCATACCAAATAATTTTATTAAAACATTTGGAAGTAGGGTAGTAATTGACTGCTACTGCCTGTGAACTACAAATATCAAAAAGAAAAATACTAGATAAAAGAGATGACAGTTTCCAACATTTTGAATTCTTTACAAATTGCGGAATAAGTGAGTGAGTTGCTGCTTGGGCATTTCTATTCAAAAAAAGTTTCTAAGACACAAAGTAGGAATGAAAAGAACCATCATTTCAGTTTTACAAATAGCTCTTGCATACATTATTCCAATTGTTCCTCCAAACAATCTTATGAGGCAAGTGCTTAGTGCTTTCACTGACATTGTACTACTGAAACTGGGCCTCGGAGAGGTTAAATTACTTCCATAGGCTCACACAGTTGGTAAATGATAGAATCAGGTCCTAACACAGAATTTTAGACTCTAAATTTTCACGAATTTCCTCCATTCTACCATGTTACTAGTTTTCCCTGGATACTTGTAAAAGTAGTTTGCTTGTCTTTTTAGATATTTTATATCATTGCTCAAAATAAAGGCTTTCTTATTTCTCCTAAGTATGTTAGTTAGGATCGGTGAATTTTACACAGTATTACATGCAGCTTGGAAAAATCAACTATAGAATGTTAAGCAAACCCTTAGGATTGGCATCTTTCCAGTATTGATAATTCTTCATGCAGTGTTCACATGATATTTTTGATTGGTATGCATTTGTGTATGTGTATGTGTCTAGCTTTGCTACATTTTTTTATTTATAGTATAGAAAAATTCAAACATTTACAAATTAAACCAACATTATAGTACCCAGTACTCTGACATTTTTTTTCATCACCCAGTACTCTGCCATTTTTACAACATCATGATTGTTCAGCAAGAGTAAACGATAAAATATTTAAATTAAAATAGTAATAAAAATAAAAAGACCTTAAAAAGGGTTTTTATTGAATCCTTTTTCTATTGAATCCTTTAATCAACTTGAAATCCCTCGATTACTCTTTTGAGTTAGGCTATAGGCACAGATTTCTACAATGAAAATCAGACACAAATTATGTGAAGGAACACTTACAGATGCACATATCCTATTGGATTAAGTAACAATCCATAAAGTAATCACCGTGGTCAATGAAATAAAACAACTGTGGTCTTTTATCCAGAATTGCGAGATGGATGCCCACCAAACATTTGTGCACCAAATATGGAGAACGGGAAATCTCTAAATTCCTATTGGCAGAAGTAGAAGTAAGAAGCCCACATATTGTGGGGAAAAAATAACAGAACATCACATTGGAAAAGCTTAGTTTTATCAGGAAACTATTATAGCTAATTAATAACAAAATATTATAAATATTTAATATTTCTATAAGAACTTTCTAATATTGAATTCATTTGATAAAACAACATTATTTATCTAATATTTAATAATTGGGTATTTATGTTCATACTATGATAGCACTCTTAATAATTTGCTGGAATTACAAAAACAATTTTTAAGATTTTATTTATTTATTTTTAGAGAGGGGAAGGGAGGAAGAAAGAGAGAGAGAGAAACATTCATGTGTGGTTGCCTCTCATGTGTCCCCCAGTGGGGACCTGGCCTGCAACCCAGGCATGTGCCCTGACTGAGAATCGAACCTGCGACCCTTTGGTTCACAACCCGTGCTCAATCCACTGAGCTACGCCAGTCAGGGCTGAAATTACAAAAATATTTAAAAGCAGACTTTTAATGTCATATATGATATCGCCCTATTAATTATTTTAACATTTCTAAGTTTCAAGAGAATAATTTAAAATAAATAATTGCCTTAAATGTTAAAAGCACAGATATTAAGGATTTTAATCAACTTGAAATCCCTCGATTACTCTTTTGAGTTAGGCTATAGGCACAGATTTCTACAATGAAAATCAGACACAAATTATGTGAAGAAACACTTACAGATGCACATATCCTATTGCACAGATGCAACACATGATTGAGTTATATGTTGTTAATGAGGGACCACATGTTAAACATATTATGGAACATATTATGTATTGATGTATTATGTTAAAATATCAAATAACCATATGTTATACATTTACACATAAACATACATATATTATGTAAACTCATTGCATACAATCTGTACTTATCCAATTTTATATATTTAATGGCATTGATAGAATAGAAATAACATATTATTGATTATATAATCACCTGCATTTCCAGGCTTACGACCTCCTTCTAGTATCAGCTGTAAAGCAACATTTTGCTTGTTTTTGTCAATCTAGCCATTGAATAATATCAAAATGAGTGATGCCTTTTACTTTTCTTTCACATTTCAAGTTACTTTTCATTCATAGTAGGCGGTTCAGTGCTTTCCACATTTTCCCTTCACTGTACACTAGATAAATAACTGACCACTGTCACAAGATAGTTAGTAAAACCTAAGAGGCGTGCTGAAGAACTGGAAGACATTACTTAAGAGGAGTCCGCCACAAAGAATTTTAAAATACTGCTAATACCAATGATACATATATGGGGTAGAAGTTACTTACAAACTTAAGTGAGTGCTTAGTATTCTAGCAGAACTACATACTTCTTTAACACTTATGGAAAAGAAAAGATAAAATATTGCCAGAAGCTCACAACTAACATTTACTTGTACATTACTAATGAAATAAATGAAATTCATGAACAAATTTCCCCCTAGGATCTAGTAAGCATGAAAATTGCATAAAATTAAATTAGTATATTTCAATCACCAAGAAACATGATTTAAATTAATATAGAATCAGAAATCTGTAAGAACTCAGAGTAATCTAAGTGACCATCCTGGGTTTCTCAACGCAAACATACACTGATTTGTCTGTAGGTCATGTGTAAAGTTTGTGCTCTCTGACTAAAGAGAGAAACAATTTTATTCACCATCAAAAATTCCTGCAGCAATAATTTTTAAACATAAAATGATAATTATAATTCAAATCACCGGAAAGTGCCAGAAAATTTATTCAAATTTTTATTCTAAGAGATTTAAATAAAACAGTGTTCCACATCTCCATACGATGATTTAACATTACCCTACATTTCATAAATTATTTTTTCATAGTCTTCAGTTGCCCATGTGCATAGCACGAAACAATAGTGCAAAATCCCATGCGGTTCCAGGTTTTACCCAGGAAAGTTAGTGGGAATTGCTACTGGTCCCAGTCACAATGAATCTGAGTTAGGTCATTAGCTGTGCTTTCACCTCGCTCCTTTCTCCCAGGAGCAGAATGTGTTCACTGAGGCTTGTAATTAGGAATTTCTCAATCATGTATCTAGATGATGATTAGTTGATACAAAAGCACCTGTTGAATTGTCGTAAATAAAATTCAAGCATCTGTTGGCCCAGATCTCCTCTGGTGTCCTGATCAGGGTTATTTTGACACATTCAAAATGTAAGCCTTGTCCTCTTCTAAGAGTTAAAAGTCCAGCGCAACTTACTACATCGAGTAGAAATATTCCAACCATAATCCATCTGGCATGGCTCTAACTCTTACATTCATTTGAAGTCATAGAACGACGTAACAGATGCACCAGTATTAACATTGAAACAGCTGTAGGGATATGTTCATGTGTCTCTTGTTGGGGGAAATTTTTGCAAACACGGTAATGCATTACCAAATATGACTGACCTGACAGAAATCCACCTACCAGACACCCACTAACTACGAAGTTGCACAACGTACTGAAGGCCAGGCATGAAGTACATGGACCCTGTCCTGGCTTCACAGGGGCTTTCAGACAATCCATCTGAGGCAACTCACTAAGAATAAAACTGTTGCCAATATCTAACAAAAATTAAGCTTTAGAAAGCAATATTTTGAGAGAACAATCAGGAGAATATGCATTTTTCCCTTTTCTTTGTAACAGTGTTTCTCAAAACAGATTTAAAGGACAATTGGTAATACGCGTTCTGATGTGAAAGTTTCCTCTTCACATATAAATGTATTTAACTTAAAATATTCCTAACGTGGTATGTGTGTATGTGAGTTAAATACAGGAACGCTAAGTATTACTAACATTATGTAACACTTACTGTATGCTCTACACAGTTATAAGCTCTTTACATTTATGAAATCATGTCATCTTTGAACTCTACCTGATGAGGGAGGTACTATTAGTAATGAATGCTATTTGTAAAATGAGCAAAGTGAAATACAAAGAGATTAAGTGACTTATCGAAGGTCACACAGATGATAAATATCCAAATACATAAAATTACTTTTCAATGATAAGATTTAGAAGGTAACATTTCCAATAATTATTTGGGAATATAAGGGGAAACCCAAAAAACTCAGAATTTATTTGCCAAAAAATTGTGCATTTACTCTTACATGTTTAAACTTCAGTCACCTTTGAAGTACTCTCCATTTGATGCAATACACCTAATGGGACTTTTCCCTACTGCTCAAAACAGTTTTTGAATTTGTTGATTTTCATGTCATTTAGTGCTTCTGCCATTTTTTGTTTCACCTATTTCACATCAGCAAATGTTTCCCCTTTGAGGATTTTTTTCATCCAGAACAAAAAAGTCACTCAGGTCAAAATTTGTAAATAGACAGGGTTGAGCATGGGGGTCATACCATGGTTAAAAACTGCTGAACCCTCAGCATGCTGTGGGCAGTTGCGCTCATAATCGCCCATCATGAAATGAGCAAGCAGGTTGAAAGAGTCTTCGAAAAACATTTGCTAAAGCCGATCTTAGCCTCTCACAGCACCACCAGTTGGCACACCGATACAGATGGGTTCCTAGAACACTCAGTTAGCAGGGGAAGCTTGTACTACAAGGGGCCTGTCCTCCAGAAGTTAATTCCGTTTGCGTGTGTGTGCCTCCTCCTATCATCCACACATAAACATTTAATAGTTTTCAAAGCACATGTTCTAAGGAACAAAGTATGAACAATGTCAATTGTATAGTTTAAATATTTTGTTGTTGTAAACCAAATTATGGGGGAACTACATGATAGACTAAACCTGTATCGCTTCTGTTAGATTCACTTTTAGCAGTATCTGCTTCAGCACTCTATTTCCCACACACATTCACACACACTATATGAAATGCTAATGATACGATTTATAGTCATGGCGAAGGAACAGGGACAAGATTTAACCTTCCACATTAAATATCTGAAGCAATGTATAAAACAATGGTTTTCAGCGATTGGACAAAAGATGACTCAGGACAGTTATCTTTGACATAAAAGAAATAAATACGCCCAGTTCACTGCATGGAAAGGCTCTCGACCACAACAGAGGAGGGACAATTCGAATAGAGTCTTTCATGAACAAAACTAACTAACAAACAAAATAGAAACAGACTCAGAGAACAGACCGGCAGCTTTCATGGAGGAGGGGGTTGCAGGGCTGAGTGAAAAGTTGAAGGGATTAAGCAAAAAACAAAACAAAACAAAACTCGTAAACATAGACGACAGCATGGTGACTCCAGAGGGAGAAGCGGGGTGGAAGGAGGTAGAAAAGGGTAAAGGGAGAACACATAGCAGGCTGTAAGGAGGTTTGACTTGGGGTAGTGAACACACAATACAATACACGCATGATGTATTATAGAATTGTACACCAGAAACCTATATATTTTTATTAACCAATGTCACCCCAATAAAGTCAATTAATAAAAAAGAAAGTTCAAGGAGAGTCTGTGCATCTTGTGTGAATCCTGCTGAGTTGAGGAGAAGGACATCAGAGTACAAGGAGACAAAGAACCAGAAGGGAAAGTGTTGCTAAAAAGGAAGAGATTTTAGACATGCAGAGGTTTTTCTCTGACCACCAGCCTGTCACAGATGTTTTGTCTGCTTGAAGAAGCTGTAAGAGGAACCACAGAGTGGGGGCGAAAGTCCTCAGAGACCACACACACATGCCTGGGGTACCTTCTGCCACAAGGTAGTCCTCAAGTCCTCAGAAAGATGTTGCTTCTTCAATGGGCTCAAATTAGCCCTGAATGCAAGGCTTTTTAATGCCATCTAATGACACTTCAAATACAAATCATATAACTGATTGTTCCCAGCAAATTTGAATGTGTTACAAATAAAATACCAAAATACTTAAATATATACAGAAGTGTACAGTATCCAATAAAAAATTCACCTAACAGACAAAGTAAAATGTATTTTTTACCACAATGAGGTAAAAATTCAATTGAAGAGACATAGAAATGACAGAGATGATATCATTAGAAGCCAAGGATGTTAAATTATCAATATAGATAATATATGTTCTTTGATTATTGTTAAAAATGAAAAACAATTGATAATTAGCAAGTCTTCATGTGTTTTTAATGTTGCTGGGGCTTTACATATTCCTTAAAGTGAAGAGGTTTTCAAGAGAACATTTCTGATCTGTTCCCTCCCACATTCCTTAGACTTCTCCACAAAAGAAAGAGAGGTTTCGATGTTGGGAGATTTGATAGAAGGGCAAAGGGGTCCCAGTGTGATAGCTGTTGACTTCTGGTCTCCTCTTATCAGGGTGAGTCCCTCTGTGTGTGTGGGGGGGGGTGGGGAGAGAGAGAGAGAATTATTTCCTTTGCTGTGAAGAGGGGAATAACTACAATCCAAAATACGCCCCATTGGCAGGTGGATTATTTTGAGATGAAGGGAGTAACGATCCAGCAGACTACCTAAAGTAAATTTTACAGGGGCCCTGTACCAGAAAGGAAGCTATTATAAGAGATGACCTTTTTAAAAATAATCTGAAAGACTTATCTTCATGGCAGAGCAAATACTTGACTACCAAAGTCCTTCCTTCTAATCTTCCTGTGGATTGCCTTCCTCCTTTTTGATGCCTTGGTACTCTATCAGGTTCCTGAGCTCAGAATGGAATATAAATCTGAATTACCTGGCTACCTTTGAGTTTCATACTTTTATGGGGCTTACCTACATATAAACTTAAATGTGTGTTTCTTCTGTTAATCTGTCTTATGTCAATTGAATTATAAAACCTGCCAAGGAACCTGGAAGGGAAAAAAAAAAAAAAAAAAAAAACTTCCACACCTACTCTACAGTTGCCTGTATTTACTAAAACTATCAGAACAGGTTTGCACCTGTGGCATGACTAAGGCGGCCTTCATGTTTCCCTTAGTTTGACTCTAATTTAGATAGGCTTCTTCCTGACTGTAAGTCTCTGACCTCCCATTTCTTAGAACATTTACTTTAGAAAACTTGCAATTGTGAATTTGGCAGCCCAGGAAAATCTTTCTCAATATCTTGGTGAAATCCATTTCAAGTATAACCATTAAGAAAAATAAGGCCCCTGTTTCCCAGTCTCTGGGGGAAGGTAAAAATTGAACTTAGATATGTGACAATTAGCAAAGATAAATGATCTAATCATATTTACCTCCTCCCCCATGAAGTCCTCTAGTACTTCTCCCTAGGTTCATCTCACACTTTAAAATCATTCTGCATTTTGTTTCATAGGAGTTAAGTTCAATCTTTCTGCACTATTGCAAAATCCAGATCCCTATTTCCATAGTCCTGAGAAAATCTTCCTTGCCTTTTAACCTGTTCCAGTGCAGTTTTTATTTTGCATGAATGAATACTAACAGTGTTGAGTGGATGTGTTCTATTCCAGGTGGAGAACTGGAAGTTGTAAGTTAGCTTCTGCGCAAAGACATATTTCCCATCTGACTCCTAAGCAGATTTTTTAGTTGCTATGGAAAACATAAAGGAAAGTGACATAACTGAGAACTGAAAAACCCAACATTGATTATCAAGCAACGGTCACAGGGAATTTCCAGAGCTCGCTCTCTCTGTTTGTCCGTCTCTGTCTCTCTCTTTCTACCTAAAGCGCACACCCCCATGCACGCACACACACCTCAGCACAATTCCTCTTTTTCTGAACTATCAAATGGGTGAGGGAGAAACAGAATTTTCTTCCCATACATAGAACCTACACAGTGAAATCTTAATAAATGGTGTGTGGGCCCTTACCTGTTTTTTTGTTCATTTGTTTTCTTTTTAGACATAAGCAAGTGAAGTCATTGCTCCAGGGGAAGTGAATTCGCAGAAGACCAGATAACAGCATTCAGATTCCCGAACGTTTCACTACCCTAAACTATTTCTCTATTTATTATTTACCTGACTGCCTTCGCAGATATATTTTAAATCAAGATTTTTTATAGAAAGGGAAAGTATTTTTAATGCTTTTCAGGAATTTCAATAGTCCTTGGGAATTGCAATGTACTCATTGGCAGGTTGTAACCCATGCCTCTTAAGCAATGTCAGGCCATCCACTCTGCTCCTTCCCCTCCCCCCTGGCACTGACCTGCACTGACATGCACTCCAACAGAGCGTGGGAGCCTAGTGATGGCGTTAACATCACCAGAGGCACGCAATTTTCAGCACTCCGTCCTGTCAGTTTTAAGTTGGACACTCCATAGTACCAAGTGTTTTATTTCTTTTTTTTAAGATTTTATTTTATTTATTTTCAGAGAGAGGAGAAGGGAGGGAGAAAGAGCAATGTATGGTTGCCTCTCACATGGCCCTCATTGGGGACCTGGCCCGCAACCCAGGCATATGCCCCAACTGGGAATCGAACGGGACCCTCTGGTTCCCAGCCCGCGCTCAATCCACTGAGCTACAGCAACCGAGCACCACGTGTTTTATTTCTCATAAAACAAAGAAGATTGTTGGTCTACCTGTTGTGAATTGCCTCCTTTGTGAATGTTAAATGTTGCCATGTTGTCAAAAAATGAAGACATGGGTGGATTTTCTTTATGGTCTTACATAAAATTTCATTTGAAAAGCCAATGCACATTTCTGTTCATATTTTCTTTTGTTTATTTTGTTTTATTAAAATCCAGAATGAGAAAAAGCTCACACTAAATTATCATGTATATAATGAATACACCTGCATCTGTACATTTGAATGTTAAGTAAAGTCAGATAATTATTATTTATCATTTCTTATTTCTCAGCACATATAGCATCAATATAAGTATACCTTGTTCATGTACTGATGGATTTACAGAGTTCAACAGATAATTTTTGCTATGCAAATCATCTCAGAAACAACACAGCAAACCTCCTGCCCTCAGACAGCCATTCACAGGGCGACTGGAGATACATCACAGCACAATTCTCCTTTACCTCTCTCCAGTTTTGGCTAACAGCAATTCACAGCCTCGGCTTAATGTCTGCAATGATGCACCCTGATGGGTGAGAGCTTTTCCCAGCGTGAGTCTTATTAGCATTTTTCCACGCTTGGCAATAAGCAGCTCAATACTTCCTCTATCCTCATCCTTTCATTGGCCCCAGCAGATGGCTCTGATTTCTTTAAAGAAAGAAGCATTCTCTACTGGCTGTACAAAACATTTTTATTTAAGTTTGCCCTACTAGAGACAGGTGAAAGACTGACTTTCAGCAGCTACACAGGAGACTGCTTCCAAGTGTTCTTTGCATTAATATGTAAAGCAATAATCAGTAAGTAGTATCTTTTGACAAACAACAGGTGGCTTTTCATTCTAAAGAAGGCAGTATCTTATTGTGAATCAAAGGTACCCCGTGGTTCTGCCATCACTTTCAGGTACCTCCTACCAGCTCAGGGGATATAGATATCTGCACAGACTAGAGCAGCACTGCTCTCCCTGGAGTTGCCTTCCATGCTTACATTGAACTTCAATGATCTGGCAAGTCACTTCACCAGTGTATGCTTTCCTTGCACTCTCAAATCACAGGGGGTTTTTGAAGTGAAAACTCAGGCTTCCTAATCAGAGAATAGAAACCATAATAGTGCGTGCTCTGTAAGAACACTCGATGCTGGGATAAGCACACACAATGCAGATTTTCCTTTGCTTTTATCCCGTACTTAACTCCCCAGAACCATGTGCTCTGCATCGAACTACTTCCCACTGAACAAATATGTAATTCAGCTATGAAACAATTTTAAACCATTGATGATGCACAATGCTTTCTAAAAATTATTTTACTATATTTAGTGGAGTATACCAGCAACATTAGAAGTGTTGACGTTACAATTTGTCTTAAAAATGAAAAACTAATTTTCTAAAAAATTAAATACAAATGCTTTCATTTTGCCTGAGATGAGATATTAAACACCACGTTATCATATGTAAGGCAGATCAAGATGAGTTAGATGTGTATTTACGCAACAGGAAGCCACAGAGAGGTACCACAGAGAATGGGACTCTGTTTCAACCTATTATACATGCATAGTAAAATCTATGTAAATGATGAAATATGTGTGAATATTACCCCTTTCTCCCACAACAAAGCAAATAAATTACTGAGAGGTGTCTACTGTACTTTTAACAAGGATGTTCAACTTTAGGATTTACAAAACTTTGCAATCTGTGCAATAAACATTGGGTTAGGCTTCTCCTAAATATTTGTGGGTGTCCAAACACATATTTTTAATTTAATTTTATTTTTATCCTCAGCTGAGGACATTTTTTATTAGTTAGAGAGAGAGAGTAAGGGAGAGAGAGAGAAACATAGGTGTGCGAGAGAAGCATCGGCTGGCTGTTTCTCGCCTGGAGAAGGTATGGACCTGCAATCTAGGTATGTGCCCTGACTGGGAATTGAACCCGCAACCTTAGGTTACATGATGATGCTCCGATCAACTGAGCCACACTAGCCAGGGTCAAACACATTTTTTTAAATGAAATGCACAGTGTATTTATCTCTACTTCTACTTAGTTATTAATCATTACATTTTGCATGCAGTGACTTAACTTTAAAATCCTCCCATATTACCAAAATTTAATAATAATCAGAAATATATCGGGTGGTCTAATATGTTAGATTAACTGGAGGGTTGAAATGGGAAGAGTTTATGATAAAGAATTAGAATGCAATTAAAACACCAAGTAAATATTTTTGGAGCTGATTAAATTCAGGGTATTTGATGGATAGATCAGCAAGTATTGAAAGTACTTTACTAGAAACTGGAGAAGGCCATATCAACCAGGGGAAGTCAGGAGCAGAAGTGTGTGCCTAGTATTATTTAGAGAAATGAGAGAACAGCCTAGAACAGGAAAGCAGGAAAATATGTAATATAAAGGACATGACTTCCTAACAGCAGTGACATAAGCCAGAAATGATATCTGATTATTAACATAATTATAAAACTGTAGGTATCATCATCTTGGGGTGGGAGGGACAAGAATATTTTAAAACTTGTTCATCTCTCTTTACCTTTAGGCAGTTTTTACCAAAGGATTTATCCAAAAGTAGACACCAGACATAAGATCATGAGAGAACCTACAGCTGTTTTAGAATTTCTCAATGCTAACTTCATTTCTAATCTACAAAAATCTGAGAATTTACAATAGGCAGTATGTTTGATTTTATTTTGCTTCTAATCTAACTTGGAGTTTAAACTTTATATATCTCCAGATGAAGAAACTGAGACTTTCAGAGTTTAAATTATTTATTTAAAGTTATTCAAGTAAGAATGCAGGAAAGTGCTCTAAATCTAGTTAAAAGAGCTTTCCAATATGCCAGAGTAACTCTAGAAATATTAATTTCACCGTGTTTTCTCTTTATTGAGTCTATTCTCTGTAGTAAGGATTTTTTTTAAATTTTATTCTGCTCTTTCACTAGCCTTTGTCTTGTAGTTTTTATTTGCATTTATAGATGAAGAAACTAAGTCGAATACGGATTGAGAAGTCTGTACATTATACACACAATTAGAGTCGAATTTTATAGTCAAATCATTCAGGATTCAAATAAAACATTTCCATATATTAGTGTACTATGTGTTTTCAGAGGTAGAAATAATTGTTCATATTTCTGGCTTCTCTCTGAAAACTAATCCATAGATTTCCTCTAACAGGCTTCCCAAATGCCCTGCTAGACCAGTGCTGTATATAATTAATATTTTCTAACAAACACTATAACATTTCCGTATTTAAGTTTGAGCTACTCAAGTTTGGGGAGGAGAGGGAGTCACGCACTCTGATGAAATATAAGGATGCTTTAGAGTGAACAAATCAGATCACATCAGCGCATTGCCTATTACCTATCTATCTGTGTGTTTTCAGTCCCGAACGGAAGGAAATCATGTGTGCGCATGCATGGCACTTCTTCAATTTAGTGATACTTCTCGTATAAACTGTGCCTGTAAACATGCCATACTTGAGAACATGTTTAGGAATACTGGAAGAACACACATTATAATTAAATGGATATATTTCTAGGGTCACTTGGATCAATGTAATGTAGTTATAGATAAAGAGCCAGCAAAATGAGAAAAATTAGTAGTGAACACCACATCCTATGGTCTCAGCTAACAACTTCTATAATGGTGTCTAAATTTACTACTTAAGCTCATATGGCTATCTATGCAGATCCTTCACTTGGATAAATAGATACATTTGTCACTTAAATAATTACAATTCCATTATAATCTCAATATTCTACAACCAAGAACAATTCTAACCTTCCTTTATACGGAAAAGCATCCACTTATGTCAACACCTACGCAGTAACGATAATGATGCGTGTTGTCCAAGCTGGCTCTACACTCAGCGGGAGTAAAAGGAACAAGGGGCATGAGAATTTAATAAAATAACCCGTGCCACGGTTTTCAAGTACCAGCAGACTAAATATTATAATTTAATGTATTTATGCAACATACTATAATTTAAATCATTTATATGCCTCAACATTATTTATATTTTTGTCCTGTGTAGTAATTAATTATTCTTATCTGATAATCCCCATAAGGTGTTTTAAACATTTTAGGAGCTTAACTTCTTTTCTAAGTGAATACATTTTTCCTGGAGCTTAATCCATATTTACTATCAGGAGATGTGATTTCTCTCTTCCAGGATAAGGGATGTTTGTTGACATTTATACCTATTTGGTATTTTTTAATCCAACTGAGAGAAAACATTTTCTGTCTGTTTATTTTTTGTGATTAACAAGGTGCTGGGACTGCACTGAAGTCCAGATTCCTTTGATTCACATCTTTAGAAATGCCTAGAGATGAATTGTTTTATTTTCTAATAAGCAACAGATGGATACAAAACTGCAGGTTGAGTTGAGGTGACATGAGATTGGACTATTTTCTTTTTAACTGCGTACTAACTCTGTATCATTCTACTATGTTCTGTTACAAACTTTGCTTTGTTAATCTGCCTTTGACATGCTTTTTTTTTTTTTTTAACTTAACACCTATTTTGTAAACCCAGGTATCTTGAAGAGTCTATCAAAGAAATTAGATCACCCTGGCATCTAACATGCTTGAGGCTACTCTCTGCATGTCCTCTTTTTGTAACTCAGAATACTTTTCATGTGGTCTAGCCACAAGGAGGGGGCAGATATGAAAACAAAGGAAACTCTGCTACTTGAAAACATTGATAGAGGGAGATGCTGCTGAAATTATGGTAGATACGATAGCATAGCGAGTCACATCTGGCTGGCTACGCAGTGTAGAAAATAAATAAACTTTCTGAGCAAGTAAAATGATTGCTCATAGATGGAGCATAGTTCGGAACCTAAGAAGCTATACCCACGAAGCAGAATGATGTGATGAACGGCTGGTCTACAAACACTAAATGCGGTTAACACTTTCAAGTTTTGGAAACAAAAAGAAATGCAAAATTTCTCAGCCTTTTTTATTCTGTCCCTCTTTACAACAGGTTAGTTTCAATCTCCAGAAGACTTCTTTAATCTCTTCACAAACAGCTGTTGATTTCATACAGGGAAAAAAAGCGATAATCCCCACACTATTTTATCCAGTGCATATGCATGCAGCAATTTGCATAGGAGAATGTGTGTGTGTGTGTGTGTGTGTGTGTGTGTGTGTGTGTGTGTGTGTGTTAAAGGGAAAGCAAATGTCTTTCCTCGGGAGCTAGGAAAGGAGTTATTAACAAACACTAGTTGAACCTGCATATATTTGAATCTGCTGCCTCTTCATTCACCTTTGGATCAGACCGCCTGCCTGCTCTTGACATGCGGTTGGCAAAGAGTAGTCAGCCATATCCAAGCCAAAGGGAAAAGATTTATAATGATTAAATAGGATTCTATCATAAAAATAACTCTGTAGAAGGATAAGATGAAAAAAGTGAATTGGAGGATTTCACATATTATGCTAACCCTGGACAAAAAAGAAATTAAAAGTTTAAACAAAATATATTGATTTTATTCACACAGAGAGTTTCTCTGTAAGTAGAAATACATAAAATACAGTTGCAATATGGATGACCTTTAAATATCTATGATTTCTAAAAATATGATAAAGGATGCAGTACATTGGTTGCATGAAAGTGCAGGCAATTCATTATTTTTCTGCATGTAATCAGTAGACATCCTTTAATCACCCAAAGCTCTAAGTACAATGCATGTGTGTATAAACAACTAAGGTCTAATTAGATGTAAAATTGAAAACCAGGATAATATTTACACTTTCACTGCTTCTCCGATCACTGTAGGGCAATGAACACTACTGAAAAATACATGGAGAAAGCAAGTGCCGCTTTTGTTTGACAGTGAGAGCTATGGCACTTGTTTATGTTTCTTAAACTGACTATCAAATTTCAAACTAGAACAAAGACCTTTGTCACAAACTATTGTTAAAAAATTTGGTATGCTCTTCATTTGATGTTTGCCAACTAGTACAACCATGCCTTCAAATTCTTATAATTAGCTGAAGCTAAAATACTTCCCATGACAACCCAAGAACCAGAAAATTATTCAGAACAAAAAGTCCCTGTATTATTCTATGAGTATTAAAATATTCATATTTAAGACGTGTTTTATTTTTATTTTTTAATGTGTAAACGTTTAAAATTATTTATTATTTATTTATTATTTATAGACAGAGGAGAAGGGGTGGAGGAAAAGAAAGTGAGAAACACCAATGAGTGGTCGCCCCTTGCATTCCCTCTGTTGGAGTCTTGGCTGGCAACCCAGGCATGTGCCCTGACAGGGAATTCAATTGCCAACCCTTCTGTTCAGAGGCCGGAGCTCAATCCACTGAGCCACACCAACCAGGAGGAAGTAGGTTTTTTTTTTTTATTATACGCCAGAACTTATACAGATTTCATCAGCTTTGCCCACTAAAATTCTTTATTTCAGGATCCTGTCCAGGACACTGCAGTGCGTTCCGTTGTACTGTCCCTTTAGCCTCCTCATGTTCATGTCAGTGCTTCGATCTCTCCTTATTTTTTTTCACCTTAAGATGTTTGAGGCGTGTTTTGTCTGGTTTTATATAGTTTGTCCTTTCAATTAGGTATGTGCAATGCTTTCCTTATTATTATACTCTCCTCTCTGAGATTCCAGAATGCCGCTCCTTCTCTTCTTAATGCCTCACTTTGACTGTCTCTCTCAGCCATATTTGCTGCTTTCTCTTCTTCTCTCCCGCCTCTAAGCCTGACTAAGTGACCAAAGGGAAAAAAACGTGTTGATGATATGAGGTGACGGATGTGTTAATTCTCTTGATCCCTGTAATCATTTCACAATGTATATGTACACCAAGTCATCATGTTGTACACTTCAAATGTATACATTATATTTGTCAGTTATTCCTCGATAAAGCTGAAAACAAGCTTGCATGAGTGGCTCAAGGCTCAGTCCTAGTTCCCATCATCATTTTATCTAACTTTTTCACCTCAGAAATTTCATCAAGCCTTATGGTTTTGAGTAACCTTTATATAGAGATGATTCCCAAACATACTCTAGTTCTAATTTATCTTATGAATTCCAGACTCATTTTTCAAGTGCCGTTTTGACATCTCCTTTTGCATATGTTAAAGTCTTGTCAAAGGTAAAATCTTCAGAAATAATCTCCTAATCTTCTTCCATCCCCACATCTTGACAAAATCCATTTCATCAACACTTTTTTCCATCTCATTCAGTCCAGGTTTTCAAGTCACAAAATTTGAAGTTTGACTACATGAGCATAGATGATCATAGTAATAAATTTAAACTTTTAAACAGTATAAGCCATTCTTTCTTTATGGAATATTTCAGTTTCTACTTAAAACAACTATAATTTAAAAATATGTACTAAAATTTTGTAGAACAAATGTTAAGGTTTCCAGATAGCTGAATATTGTTTTAAGGAAAAGCAGTGGGTGTTTCAACATTCCATGAAACAACTATAACTATCCTGAATCTTGATTGGTATTGGAGGATGTGTTCCTAGAGTTCTGACTTTCCAGGGCACCCAGGCTTCTCTTAAACAATCTTTTCATTTTTTTAATGAAATTGGTTCAGATATGTTGGGCAGTGAAATAATCATGGATTTAATAATTATTAGCTGTCAAAATTTGTGTATTTCATTACAAATATGTGTTAGAAATCTGATGTCTGGATCAGGACAGACTGACTTTATTGGATCTGCCTGGGACAGTATAATTTTTTAATAATGGCCTTCAGGCTGCTATTTGCCTAGGTGAGTCAATAGACATTCAGGCATGTCCGACTGGAAGATAAAGTGTGTTCCACTGCTGTTAGAAAACATTAACCTTGCTTCTAGGGCATCAAGGCCACTTATTATAGTAATTGACAATCTCTATCCATCAAATGACTTACTATTCAAATCCATCAAATAATCAATATTCAAACCAAGAGTTACAGATAAAATATTTTTAATATTCAAAGCAAGATTTACAGATAAACATGCTATTCTATATGAAGCATAAGATTTCCCCCTAGAATTCATTCAGTCAATAGTCACTCTTGAAATAGAAATATTTCATTCAAATGGTAGTTGCCAAATAAATACAGGACACCAAATTAGATTTGAATACTGGAGTAATAATGTGTACTATGGTAACAATGCAACATTTTGTACATACTTACATTAAATAAATTAGTCATCAATTTAATGAAATAAATTTAACTGAAAGAAAATTTGTTAAATCTGGCAACCAAAATTCTGAGAAAATAACCCTCCTTTAAATATTTATTAAGTTTGCCCGGCTGGTGTAGCTCAGTGGATTGAGCGCGGGCTGGGAACCAGACAGTCCTGGTTCGATTCCCAGTCGGGGCACATGCCTGGGTTGCGGGTCGGGTCCCTGGTGAGGGCCATGTGAGGAGCAACCATACATTGATGTTTCTCCCTCTCTTTCTCCCTCCCTTCTCCTCTCTCTGAAAATAAATAAATAAAATCTTTAAAAAATAAATAAATAAATATTTATTAAGTTATATATGTGATATTTATTTAGCACCTAGTATGTGGCAGTAATACTAATGTACAGTCAAGGTCCAATGAATAAGAGTTGGTTCAGTTCCTCACAGGGATTGTTGTATGAGAGAAAATAAAGACGAGTCAGTGCGTACTTCTACCTTGCATAGCATTGCATAAGGAATTTGGATGTGAAGCTACCTCTGTCATTTATAGGTGTTATAGAAGACAACTGAAAGGGGTCAACATCTAAGTTTACTCCTGAAGTACAAGTAGATGTTAATCTGGAAATTCCGGAAGCTATGGATAAAAGTATGATATGATGTAGTTCAGGGTAAGATCTACAGTTTGGAAACAACGTTATATTTTCAGTTTAAAATAGTTTTTAAATGCTCAGCAGTAATGAATTTGAGCTCTAGCCATTTTGTTTCTACATCTTGTATTATTCAGGGTCCAGTTAAGGAAAAAAAAAAAACACTAGTTTTGGGAACAGAAAAAAAATAAAATATTCTCATTTCAATTTCATCCAAGCCTGTCACAGATGGCAAGATTGTGAACCTGGAGGACATGATGCTAACAGAAATAAGCCAGATGCAAAAAGATAAATACTAATACGTGGAATTCAAAGTAGTGAACTGATAAAAGTAAAGAGCATAATGGTGGTTGCTGGGGACTGGGAGTGGTATGGGCTGGGGAGAATGAGGAGATGCTGGCTAAAGGGTGCACCATTTTATTAATGCATGATGAGTAAATGCTGGAGGTCCTAAGCCCAGCAACGCTAAGAAGATTGGTGTTAAATGCCCTTACCACACCGCACATAATTGGTAACCATCTGAAGAGACGGATATGTAAATTTGTTTGAATGTGATGATTATTTCACATTATAAATGGGTGTCCAATCATTAAATTGCATACCTTAAATGAATACAATTTTTAACTGTCAAACATGCCTCAATCACAAAGTAAATAAAATATTATTTGCCAAAATATAGTCGCTAACCAAATAGGTGACTCTGGAAAAGTAAGAGACACCGGGATATCATCAGCATGGCAACTTCATGCCAGTTCCCACTGAAGAACCGAGGGGTGAAGCAAGGGAGCTGAGACCCCGGCCTCTGAGGAGAGGACACTGCTTGCTCAGGTGACGTCTCCTAGGGGAATAGCTAAGAATGGTTCTGCAAATGTTGGAAAGCTGCAAAGTCAACTCAGCTGAAATTGCAGAACGGAACTGCTGCAGGGAGAAGTGTAAGGGTGAAGCTCTGAAGAACTGCTGTTCTGGAAGAGGGAAGTCCTTAAGAAGCAAATGGGAAGGAGCAATTCTCTTCTTGCTCCTCAATCCATGGAGCCTTCCTTTAGTGCTTCTTCTTGGCGGAAACTCCTAGAAAAGCTATATACAATGGGCAAACAAAGATTTCAAAAGTCCCAGCTTTAGCTCCAAAAACAGGGTATAGAGTGACAGCTTGATGCTGAAGACCACCTGATGATTAACACACCTTTTCAGGTACTCTATGAAGACAACCTGGAGACAGAGCCTTTCAACATGCTTCTTATAATTTTTATTTTTCTCTTTACATTTTCTCACTATGTCATGAAAAATAATCTTTTTTAAAGATTTTATTTTTATTTATTTTTAGAGAGAGGGGAAGGGAGGGAGACAGAGAGGGAGAGAAACAGCAATGTATGGTTGCCTCTCACATGGCCCTCACAGGGACCTGGTCTGCAACCCAGGCATGTGCCCTGACTGGGAATTGAACCGGGACCGTCTGGTTCCCAGCCCGCGCTCAATCCACTGAGCTACACCAGCCAGGGCTAATCTTTTTATGTTAATTGACTTTTATCATATACAATCATGTTATGCTTTTCTTGTTCCTTGCAATTTTTCACATACTTTTTTCTCATTCATTGACTTCACTTTACTGCTATGCAAAATTCTATCTTTTACGTTGCCAATTTTTATTCCTCACTTTATCGTTTTCTACTGTAAGTAAAAAAAAATAATGAAAGCATGTTTCATCAGTAATTTGGTTATTAATGGTACTACAATTCTTTTATTAGACAGCTGAGACATACCACCTTAAAGAACTTTTCCTTTCTGCAGCAAATTACTGTTCCTAATGAATGTAAGAAAAAGCCACATTTTATTCCTAAAACTGAAGTAAGATAAGAAAGTTCTTGATATTTTAAATATTAATTGGTTAAACTAAAAATAAAATTGAATCCCTTTAATTTAATGCAACAATGAAGTACCTGCTACTTATTATCAACAGTGAATGTGACCACAGTTACCACCCCCCACCAGCCCACTTACAACTTTTGATCCATGGCAACTTCAGGTATCAGGAGCAGTGGCAAACATTCAATGGCCTTTCATAAGAGAGCTAGAAGGTATAATCAAAGGACTATATCTCATATGTAATAAAAGGTTATTTTTACTCTCATACTGAATTTTGTGCCTCTAATGGAAATTATTATTTTCTTACATGCTAGTAAAAAAGAACCAAAATGAATATATGTGACACCTATTAAAACAGTACACATTTAACCGAAGGCATGTGGAAATTGGAACTCATAAACAGAGTTGATTAAGCTGAGGCACATAGTAACAATAAGCCAAATAAGACCCTCTTCTAGAAACAGTGAAAATGAAATGCAGAAATTAAATTTAAACTACAGTTAGGGGAACAAGTAGAGATTTTGTATCCTCTGGTTTAGTAGTCAACTCACTGGTAATATAACCAGCAATATTTTGAGGAAACTGAAGATGATCTCTCCATTCATAAGACATTAAAATGATATTTACATTGAATGTTGTATATAACTAAATCAACAAGGCAAAGCATGCTGTATAGCATTTGTCTAATTAATATACCTATGGTGGTTTAACATCCAGCACTAATACTAATAGTTATGAAAGTAAAAAATAAATCAAGAATGCAGTGATTATTTTCTTCCACATAGTATTACATGATATTTGGTAATTTCTTTTTCCTAATTGATTAATTCTTTTGCATTATATACTGTATGTTGAATGTGGCTGCAACGTGAAATTTCTATTTCAATTTGAAGACACTCATAATCACCAGCATATGGGCATACAATACTGGAGAAAAAGTTTCCATTCCTTAATTCATCAGCATAATTAGCAACATGTTTAGAACTTCTCTACCAAGCGAACTGGTATGAAGTTACATTGTAGGCCTTGAGGCAGAGTTGCTTAGTATTATACACCACAATTTCAACTAGTCACTGCCCTCAATCATTGCCCATTAGAAATGCAAATTAGCTAAATCATATGCCCAATATTTCCTAAAAATACTAATGCAGAAAAGTGTAAATAAATAAATAAATACACACTTATAATCTGTATAGATTTAATCCAACTATTTAGTTTGATAGAAGAAAATATGTGGATAATAAAATTGTCAGAATAAATTTTATGCCCTTATGGTTTAAGCCATAAAGGAAGAAGCATTAAGGTTTCTTTTGTATCTTTTCTTAAAGCAAAGTCATAATTTATAAGGAGCATTTATAGTAGTTCAATATTTTTTTTATTTAAGAATATAGCCTCACTGTAACATAGACAAAGCATTAACTCAAGAAAATATATTCAGTGACCCAATCTTTTTGGGTAGTTTCCAAAAATTGCTGATTATAATGAATTTCACTCTAAAAGAGTAGTGAGGGTATTTTTAAGTTCACAAACATTTCTCTAGACATCATCTTATTTTATAATATTTTACACCATTTTACAAAATCTTAAACGAAACACTGTTAGAGATGAAATCTATGAAATATGATTATACATGAAAAAACATATATTCTATATATACTGTTATTCTTCTTTTCTGAATATTGAACTATCACTATCACACTGTGAAATTAATGGGTTTCTGCCTACTCCTGGGTCTGTTTCCATGACTTTATTTAGTCAAGTAATCATAGAAAATCCACATGATTTTCTGTGTGGGAGATAGAAAAGCAGAGCAAGAAAATGAGATATGGTGGAGCAGAAAAAGAAAAAGAGGGAAGAAACCGAAAGAAAACATAAAATCATTTAGTGGAAGGAATATTTCTAATCCACAATAATATTTATGAAATAAACAAAGACATCTCAGCCTTTTGGTGCGAGAGGCTATCATCCATACTGATTTTTGTTTACAAGATCTCTACTTCTTTCTCTCTCCCTGAGAAGGTAGCTTAAAATCCATAAATAATATGCATTCAGAGAGTCAGTTTCACTAGCAGAATCCTAAGAACTGAAACATATTAATCTTATCCCTGTGCATTGGACCACACAAGAATATAAAATTTAGAAAGGCTTCTTAAGGGTCTAAAGAAATCAGGAGCATGTTTCCAGCCTCATAGCCCTCCAGAGAAATATTCAGCAATAATACCATCAATTCAGAAGACCCGTGCACACAGACACACATTGTGTGCAATGGGTGGGCAAAAAAGTAGAAACAGAAATGTTCCATGAAACTCCGAGCAAATGAAATATCCACAAATTAATAACACTTTAGCCACTACTACTCTCCTTGGTTTGTGCCATATATTCTGGATGCCTGATTCATTGTCACTCTGTCTCTTGTGACATCTGGTACTAATACTGTTCTTTGAGGCATGACCAACAGTGGGGAAGACACTTGACTGAGTAGGGAAGACATTAGATACGGAGTAGAGCCACAGATTAAAAAAAAAAAAAAAGGGAAGCATGCCTTTCACAGCATAAGTCCTTTCAGGTTCAGTAAGAAAAAAATGAGTTGCTCCCCAACTGTTTTGCAGCATCACCGACAATCTTTGAGTGTTTCCTTAGCTCACAATAATAAAAGAACAAAAAAGAGGAGGAGAAGGAACAGGGAATGTAAAGTCAACTGTTTTCTGATAAGAATATGCATTTGAAAGACAGCCCGACAGGCACAAAATCAGATGGCCTGGCACCAAATCACTGAGCCAGATGCCATTGTATTAGCTCGGGCTGCCTTCACTGAGTAATTTAGACTGAATGGCTTGAATCAGTGATTTTCAAGCTTCTTCTTCTCATGGCACACATAAACTAATTACTAAAGTTCTACTGCACACCAAATATACATATATTTTTTCTGCTTTTAGAAAAAAAGCATAATTTTTTATAAATATTTTATGTATTTAATTTTAGGGAGAGAAACATCCATGTGTGAGGGAAACATCCATTGGTTGCCTCTTGTAAGCCCCCACCTGGGACCTGGCCAGCAACCCAGGCATGTACCCTAACCAGGAATTGGACCAGCAACCTTTTGGCTTGCAGGCTGGCACTCAATTCACTAAGCCACACCAGCCATGGCAGAAACAAGTATAATTTTGATTCATTTACTCTGGATAGCTATTGTTGTGTTGGCTATTGTCATTATTTTTCATTTGACAATCCAGGGCAGCAGTTGCCAACCTTTTTTGGCACCATGGACCAGTTTTGTGGAAGACAAGTATTCCATGCCCTGGGGGCAGAGAGTGGTTTGGGGATGATTCAAGCACACTACATTCAGACTCACCTCCTTCTGTGTGGCCTGGTTCCTAACAGGCCCAAACCATTACTGGTCCACAGCCTGGAGGTTGGGGACCCCTACTCTAAGGGAAAAGAGGTCAGTTCTCTGATTAAATAGTTAGGTATTTCATGTTTAAAAGTTCTTGTGGTGGCCTGGCCTGTGTGGCTCAGTCGGTTGGAGCGATGTCCTATACCTGCAAGTTTGTGGATCCGATTCCAGGTCAGGGCACAGGCCTAGGTTGCAGGTCCAATCTCAAGTAGGGAAAGTACAATTCCCTGCCTGGATGTGTACAGAAGGCAACCAATCGATGCTTCCCTCTCTCATTGATGTATCTCTCTCTCTTCCTCTCTCCCACTCTCTCTCTCAAAGCAATAAAAAAAGTCCTCAGGTGAAGATTTAAAAAAAAAAAAAAAATTCTTGTGGCACACCAGTGTACCAGCCCCAGCACATCAGTTGAAAATTGCTGGTTTAAACAACAAAAAATAATTTTCTAACAGTTATGAAGGCTGGGAGTCCGAGATCAAGGTGTGGAAAGTATTGGTTTCTGGTGAGACTACCCCTCTCTTTTGTCTTCACATGCTTTCCCTCTGTGTACATAGGCTCCTGATATCTCTTTGTCTTATTATAATAAAACCAGTACCATTGGATTAAAGCCCCAGTCTTAGGACTTAATTTAACCTTGATTATCTCTTTGAGGACACTATGTCTAAATACAGTTACATTGGGGGTTCGGGTGTCAACCTATGAATTGGACGGGGTGGACACAATCCAGTTCATAACAGCCGTCCAGGAGCCTCAGTAAGTACATGGGTTTTGATATTGGAAAGTTCTCTTTGAGTCATGGCTCTGTCACTTACACTTACTAATGACCTTGTATGGCATGTTTCACTCTTCAGTACTCAGTTTCTCATCAATAAATGGGGATTAGAGCAGTATTTTTTTTTTCCTAGGACTTTTGTGAAGGTTTAATAAAATGGTTTATGTAAAGTGCATGTACAGAGCTTGGTGCATTTGAAAGAATCCACAAATGGTACTTGTAAATGTGGCTGTGCCTAGATGAAGTAGACAGAGAGAAAAATTATGATAAGAATTCCTTTTTTTTTAAGATTTTATTTATTTTTAGAGAGAGGGGAAGGGAGGGAGACAGAGAGGGAGAGAAACAGCAATGTGTGGTTGCCTCTCACATGGCCCTCACTGGGGACCTGGCCCACAACCCAGGCATGTGCCCCGACTGGGAACAGAACTGGCGACCCTTTGGTTCCCAGCCTGCACTCAATCCACTGAGCTACGCCAGCCAAAGCGTAATGAGAATTTCTAATTGTATATTTATTTCTATAATAACTTGGAAAAAACACTTCGGTTTTGCACCTTTTTTTCTTTCCATCGGGATGAGAAAATACCTTCCCTTCATATATCATAATTATGATATCAAAACAATGACATAATGCCTAGGTAGCATACTGAGTTTCATAAATATGAGCTCTACTGAACATAAAAAATAATATTAATAAATTGTAGCATATATATTAGCTTAAAAGTCATTTCTTTACAATTAACAAATTTATAACTGACTGGTATATATTATAGGTGCATAACTATGTTTTCTGGACTCTGTATGTTGGTTGTTCTTTGTTTTGTTCTTTTGTTTTTGTTGAGTTACATTCTGTTTTGATTTAACATGAATGTATTCAATAAAAGATAGAAGAAAAAAGCATTCTTAATGACGTGTTATCTAGGTTGTTTCCCTTTTGGCTAAACTACTTAGAATCATGGAGCACTGATTTCTGTGTTGAATAGGAAGACCTGAGGGAAAATCGTCACCGTTTTTTTCTGTTCTCTCTCTAACCGTGTATATATGAAAAATACAAGAGAACTGTAATTAGGGAAAATACTCATTATTAGCCATTTATTACTTATAGATTTGTAAAACTTCTAAGTGAATATTTAATCATTCTATATATCAAATTAGCAGTATATGATAACACATAATTTTAATTTTTTTTGAAAAAGAATATAAAAACCTTTGTAAGTGTACCAAATTAAAAGAAAGTAGGTGGATACAATAAATAGAAAGTTAACTTAGGTGAATTAAATAGCCAATTTTTTAAATACTGTAAATTCAGCATATTGCTAAAACTCCAAAAATTACTCTTCTGATAACAAAACACCATAGAGGTATCACATTTTATTTTATTTTGACTTTTAACAATAGGTTAAATTTGAAGTTTTAGGTTATACTATTTTTAGTTTTATTAGCACAAAAGTTCTGAACAACACAGTTAAGTCACTTTTCATGCTTGGCTTATTCAAAATGATAACATTTTTATTAAAACATTTTTTACTATTTCTGTCTGTATTATGTAGAAGCATTAAATATGTTATTTCAAAAACTGTTATTAAAAGAGAGATAAAAATAGTAGAATACACAGAAGCTAATTTTTAAAACATTGTTATAAAATTACCTTTAAAGATTTTAGAACTTGATTTTCTATTTTAAAGTTTCTTTTAAAATATATACATTATTTTAAATCAGAAACTTTACATTATTCAGGTGAAAGAGTTAATGATTTCAAAATGCAAATAAAAGGGAAACTATTAATCATTATTCCTATTGAATAACACCTATTTTTACTAAGAAATGCAGGATAATTTTAAGATACATATTTTAACTTTTAAAAATACTTAAAGATATTTTCTTTATTTGAATTCTCTAGCTTATATTTTCCTTTTGTTTAACTAGAAATAATAATAGCAGAAATATCTATGTGGATTTCTATTCCCTTTGTTATTTCACTGAATGAAGAAAGGCCTTTAAAACACCCACGGAGAGTGTGTGTGTGTTGGGGGGGGGGGCATTGTAAGGTGCTTGTCCTTGCCAGATCCTGGTATGATCACAGACTCAATTATGCTATTATCTGATGTCAGGAAGTTATCGGAAAGCTTTCAGAAAACTGATACTTGGTGCCAGAAACCTGATTTTGGTTTTTAAAAGAATAATTTCAGCATGGAAATATACACCAGTGTAAGGATTTCCCTTGATGATATGAAATTTTTTTTCAAGTTCCACAAAAGCAATTTTTGCAAGCAAGAGATACTAAGATAATTTCTTCTTGGCATAAACAACTGTGTTTTAAAATTCATTAAACTTAATAATTCAAAAAATCAATTATTTAATTCTATTTTAAATATATCAAGTTTTATTAATCACTTTAGAGAAGTTTTGGAGTAATGTTTTATCCAAATGCAGAGATTACAAACTTCATTATAAGCCTAATATCTTAATTTCCTTTTTAAGTAATAACATTTTATGACTAATTGGTAAACTATACTTTCAAAAAATGTTATAGTGCTATGAAAAATGTAGGAGGAGCTTAATTTAGCATCCTAAGATTTAATTAATTATTTAATTGCATCTGCAATTGGAGCTACGGAGTTGATAATTTCGTGGGCACAATTCTTTTAAATATAACACAAGTGTACAATATTAAATATGCACATTTTCTCATTTCAAAAAATAAGTACATTTAAAAAATTTCTTATGGATACACATATTTAATTCTAAATCATTCCAATGTCAGAAGAGCCTTCTCCTCCCAGGAAGGGAGTTCCCATCCAATTTAACAGGGCGCTCGGAGCAGAGGTTTTGGTGGGGTCTGAGATCAGAGCGACAAACCCCCAGAATGACCCTCAACTATCATGCTGAAATCTTTTTAAAGAGGTTTAAAATCTTGAAAGAAAATGGCTTTCAAGGCTCAAATTATCCAATTTCCTTCATTTTAATTAAAATTTGACACTTTTAGTCAGATTGAGCAATCAATTGGTTTTCACATATTGTTGGCTTTCAAATATATATAAAGATTATTTGGTAATGCAAAAAAACCCTTGTATTTGTTCAAACTCATTGATTGATAATCTTCAATGAATATTTAAAACAGTATTCAAATAAATTCTAGATATAACTTATCACATACCTTTATCTTGATTGCCATCATGCTTCAGATACGTCATATTTGGCCATGTGTTTCTTCTACATTTTACACACTCAACCTAAGTTTCCTTTTCTTCTGTTCTTCCAAATCTTGCAGCACATGCTGCTGGAACACAACGAAGTTAGCTCTCTCACAGCATGGACTAGATTCTGGCTTCCTTTTTAAAAACTGGACATTGTTTTTTGTTGACTTTGGTTTTGATAGCATCCTTGATCCAAATTGTTTGGACCCTAGGAGTGATTATTCTGTAATCTGCTGATTTGCAGAGATCCCACTGCCTAAGACCTTTCTCCCAATAGACACCCTAAATATAAGCATTTACTCAAATTAACTTCCAGGACAGCTCTCCCTTGCAGACAATAATTTGTAATGTTATCCACTTACTGAAAGGTTAATCCTGTAGTTGAAAAAATCTACTCAGTTTTAGCTCCTTCCTTTAGTCAATGACTATTGCCAATCTATTAAAACCTAGGAGATAACCCCATCTGAGTAAAGACATATGGGGCCATAAATACTATTTCAACTGAAAAACACTGTATTCTGTTCTTGTTGTTATTAATATCACTTCTTAAGTACGTAACTCTCTTCATCGTAAAATCTAAAACCCAGAACAAAATGAAGAAAATATGATTCATACCTTCAATTTTAAATATCATTGGGTTTTTTAAATATTTTTCTATTGGGACATTTTCTACAAAGCCTTGTAATTGTATTTTAAATATTTCTTACATCTAGGTGCCTCATTAGCGCAGTAGGTAACACTCAGTCTCATAAATATTTCTTACATTGCACAAAAACATTACAATAGAAATATTTCCCATAGCTAAGTATAATCTCTAATTTCTTCATTGAAAAAATATAAATTAATTAAACATCTAAGAAAGGTAATAGTAGATCTTGTTTTCACATTGCTCTAAAACATCCTCCTGGAAAAACATTTAGACCAATGTGGGGGTCACACAGAAGTAAGTAGTAGCTCAAGGAAAATCTAGGGTCTGGTAACATTCATATTCTATTCCTTTTTCAGGCTTAGGACAGAACACTTAAAATTCATGGGATTCATGTCTTGTCCTTACTCAACATTTTGGTTAGGACTTCCTAATGAAAATTTAAATCAAAATTGTTTAAATGAAAATATAAGATTTAAAGAGCAGAATGTGTGAATAGAGGAGGTAGCGAAGGATATTTGGAGAACCCTGCTTTGCTTGTCAAGGTTACATTGTCATATGTTTTGTGAAAAAGTAGCATATTACCCACTGTCCTTAACGTAAAATGATATATCATTCTCAATAGACTTTTTAAGTATGTGACATCAATGAGAAAAAATGCAGTCATGAGACACTTTTCAATTATTATACCTTATTTTATATCAGGACAAGTTTTGCACGCTTATTTTTGTAAAGTTTTGATAAGAGAAATAAAAGATGCTGATTATCAGTGCTCTGAAAAAAAATAATAAGTGTTATGGATGAAACCTTCAATGGCAATCTCTAAGGTATGGAGAACTTCAGCAGCTCACGGGGCCTGAGACGAGATAGCAAACAGGCAATGTCTTCTTGTGCTTGGCTGTGAATGAATCTCCTCGGAAGCTTCTTCAAAAATTAGGAGGAAGTAAAATTTACTGAGGCTTTCTCATTGTTTCTATTTCTGAAAGGAGAATTCAAGAAAAGTTATTTAAAGAGCTTAATTTAAGACACAGGTGACAAACCCAAGGCCAGAGGGCCAAATTCAGCCCTCCACCTTGTTTTATCCTGCCCAGAACCTTGTTTCTATCCAGAGACAGCGCTGAGCTCCTTCCACTACTTAAGAAGTAGTTACATTTATACAGTCCTAAAGTTACATTTGTTCTTTGAAGGCAACAGTGAGGCTGATGTGGCCCTTGGTGAAAATGAATTTGACACGCCTGATCTAAGAAATCAAGGTGGTGAATACTAGGTAATGGCTTTAAGTATAAAATAAAAGCAACCTGTTACTTAACTCTTTTGAATATTATCTATCACTTAGCAACTGCAATGATCATTCACTGACTCATGAGAAGACACACTTTTCTTTAGGGCATGGCAAAGAAAGAAAAGAGTGTTTTCTTAGACTTATGTCAAAAATAGCATAAACAACCAACTAAAGAAGATGATTTCTGAGCAGTGTGTGGTTTGAGGGAAACTGATTGTTTTGGAAATTCAACTAAGAGAACCTAATGCAGTCTAGTCTCCAACAATTGAGACCAAAGGTAAAGAAGGAAGCTTCCTCTTTTCTTTTCACCTAGTTCTTCAAGGACTGGATCTCTCTCTCTCTCTCTCTCTCTCTCTCTCTCTCTCTCTCTCTCTCTCTCTCTCTCTCAGAAAGACCAAAGATTCTGGAGATAGATGGGTGGATAGATAGATTGGATTGATAGTTAGATTTAGATATCTGTATTTAGTTATATGTTAGTGAAACATATAGAAATGAATAAGCTATGAACTAGAAAAAGTAATGAGAAAAGTATTTATAACTTAGCTTTAAACTAAACTAAGGGCTACATCTGTATAATATTGTCCTTTTTTGTGTGTTTCTAGGATTTCTCTAATTTATCCCCTCTCCACCAACCAAGCTACCCAAAGGAGTTTCTCTCTCTTTAGTAAAATTTTAGTGATATAAAATGTATATGGTATAAGTAGTCAAGGCAAAACTATATACTACTTTTCACGCAGTCCAGGGATTTCAGTGGGATGAAGTTTCCTCACATTTGGGTGGTTTTCACTAGGATTTTGGAGAGAATTGTTCTTTCCAGAAGAACAGATGCAGGGTATGCAAATAGAAACTATTTCTGGGAGGTAACTCAGTACCTATCGATCAAAATAGCTTATCATTTGTATGTGGTTCCTTCTTATGGGAAAATGAATAGAGAAACAAAGGTGAAATGAAACAGTTTATCCTGATCTTTCATAGCCTCCTCACATGGGTTTAATTTACATGAGCACTTAAAACTAGGGTGTAAAATTGAGGGTGGGAGGTGGGGATGGCTGGGGCAGAGGGGAGTGGTAGGGGGAAAATGGAGACAGCTGTACTTGAACAATAATAAAAAAATGAAAGAAAACATATTTAAAAAAATACCTGTAAAAAAAATCCCAGGTTTTCACAAAAATAAAATGGATTAGTATTGTATATTTTAAAGAAAGTAGAGTAAACCAAGAAAGAAGTAATGGCTCTTACTCCGTCAACTAAATGTTTCAGCTTTTCCTGAAGCGTGCATCATTCACAATCTATGCATTTTTCCTGTGGTGCTGACCGAATGAATAGATAGATAGAAGCGGTTGCTAGGGACTAAGCAAATAGGAGAAAGAGGAAGGGGTTGGGAAAATGTACGAACTGTGAGCTACAAGGTAAATAAGGTCTGAGTGATTATCTAATGTACATGTTGACCACAGCTGATAACACTGTATTTTATAACTGAAATTTATGAAAAGAATGGAACTTGACTGTTCTCACAGAGGAAAAAAGATAAATAAACAAGTGATGAATGGGCTAGTCAACACTATGGGGAGAATCCATTTACAATGCATTCAGATACGTTTACAATGTATATCAAATCATCACTTTAAATATCTTACTATGTTATTTTACAATTATATTTCAATAAAATTGAAAAAATAAGAGGAAGTAGTTGGCAAAAGGCAAGTTGCTGAGTCCTTTCTGAACATGATTTGCATGTTCGCAGGCCTTCATTTTCAGGTATTTGTTTTTCAATAGTCTTAAAGCATCTTTAGAACATGTTGGCTGTACACCCATTGCAGCACTGACATTTTATGAGAAACAAAATTTTGTACAAAGATTCCCCTTCTGTTCTTACAACTTGAGGTGTGAGGCCTGGAAACCTTGTCCAGCACTCCCAAAGTTATTGAATCAGAAGAAATCGGCCGCATAAGACTTCCTTGGGAGCCTTTCTCAGTTGAAATCGGAGCTTAATTTCTTTTGCCTCAACGGCTTTAGTATTTTAAAACTTGAGAAAGTGTTTAGTTACACCAGCAATGAAGTAAAAACGTGAGGGAATTACTTGCTAGCCAGTCGAAGCATGCTACTTTCACTTTTCATGGTAGTGCCTTTAAATCCACAAACTGGGTACTCGTTCTCATTCTTAATCACCCGTGGTAGAACTTGCACAGACTTACAACTTTCAGAAAACCCTACTTGGTGTGACACATGAAAATTGATTACACTTGTGAAAAAGCCCATATAGGGTTGGAGTGAATGAGTAAAAGGATGATCTTTATTATTTTTAAAATCTCCTTTAAAAAACCTCCTGTTTAACTGAGTCAATTAAT
The DNA here is from genome assembly GCA_004026765.1 of Micronycteris hirsuta. NCBI lineage: Eukaryota > Metazoa > Chordata > Mammalia > Chiroptera > Phyllostomidae > Micronycteris > Micronycteris hirsuta. Next base: position 38,214 of record PVJI01007784.1, on the reverse strand, counting down.
CGTAATCAATTGATTCAATTAACATTAATTAAAAATTTATAAATTTCTTTGACAGCTTTCAGTACTGCTTCTGAACTCCAGACTAAATTTAATATATTTACATATTCAGAGAGAGTATAATACTGAAAAAGATGACTGCTTTTATTTTTTTTAGAAACTATCTCCATCTGTAAAAACATTAATTAATTAAACTTCAGAATAAAAAAGAAACTTGATTTTCAAGATATAATTAAGCTTTTCTCATTTAAAAGAAAATTGAGAGTACTGGCTTAAAGCTCTTTTACATTTTTTTTAATCATGATGAGGGAGGAGATCCAGGACACCAAATAACAGAGGCCAGTCAAACGGTTTTTACTACCTTTTAATACTTTCACATTTTTCCTTAACAGACCTCAGTGACACAGAAGAGAATGCATCAGGATCTTTTAGTTCATGGCACACTGTCATTAATGGTCCAAATTTAGCCCCCTTTTGATTATTTATTGAGTGTTTATTCACTTGTAGTTATACAATGACTCACACACGAACTCACTGCCCCACATGAAAAGAACATCAACAATAACTTGACTGGGACAGAAATTGTAGCTTCGCCAAGATACTCAGTTATAGCTCGTAAGTAATGCTCAGCAAAGCAGTGTCGGATTTATTTATGTTAGTATGAAACCATTAAAAGCAAGCAAGAATAATTTTAATGGGGAGAGACTTCTCATAGGTAATTTGAAATCACTGCAGGCATTCCTGGCTTGTTGTAATAGATAATCTACATTCTGGGTAGGAACACAAAGGTTCTTGAGGAATCTTGCTTAAGAACAATAGACTATGGTTACAGGCTGTGACTTCCACCTACTTTAGAAAACAATGACAACAAAACAAAACAAAACAATGACTTAAGGTGTCTTCGGTGGTTTGGTGTTTTTCAAGATCACAGGAGGAGTGTGAAAAATATCTTTGAAAATTGTCTCTTTTCAGACAGCAGTGTGAGCCTATATCCCCTTATCCCAATAGGTCTCTTCTCTGCAAAGGTTTATTATAATTTGAATAATCATTACCACACAATTCCCAGTAGATGAGATTTCTAAGATGATAGGTAGATAGATAGATAGATAGATAGATAGATAGATAGATAGATAGATAGATAGATGATAGATAGATAACTGGTATAGATATATTTTCTTATTTTTACAAATATATATTCATATGTATTTAAAACTAAAGTAACATTTTATGACCCTTGCTATAGAATTTTTTAAAGTAGAGCTGCTGTTACTTTATAAAGACAATGCCTTATTGTTTCTAGATCTTTCTGTCAGAGTCCCAGAAAATGATGAGAATTTTGTTTCAGCTCTTGACACTAGACTTAATTTAACCAACAAAAGTTTATTTTTAATTATAACTGCCATTTGAAAAATACATAAATTTTAGAGAACTTTAGAGAACTATATAGATATTACTTTCTATATATAGAGATGTTACTTTCCATATGTTTCTTTCTGATTATATATGTATATCTCTCTGCAGAGCCTCTTGCTGTTCCTGCTCTAGGCACATTCTCATCTCAGAACCTTTGAAAGCTGCTTTGCTCACTCTGTCACCTTCTTTAACAACGCGACCAAACATTTCCTTCTCAAGAAGGACGTGCCTACTGCTCTATTTAAAAATTTCAGTCAGCTCCCTATTGCCCACAAATGCAAATTCACTGGCTATTTTCTTTGCCTACCTTTATTTTCTTCATAGAAATGTATCCCTTTATAAATAAAGCATAATTTATTCAGTGGCTCTGTTTATGGTCTGTGCTCTTCCACCTGAAAGCAAGAAGCCAGTACTCTGATGCATCCCCAGCGTGTAATGGAGGCTTGACGCACAGTTTCTACTCGGTAAAGATGAAACAAACACCAGTGTCATTTTATTTCATTTTTAGTATTTTCCTCTATTATTTCCCCCTCTGTGCATTGTTATTTCTTGTGTTTCGGTAAGTTATGCCATGCAGTTCTCCTTGTGCTACTCCCAGTCCTCTACTTTACCAGATAAGAGGGAAGTCAGACTTGACAAGGTTTCAGTAGCCTTTTTCCATTTAGTTGGAAGCATTTTGAAAGTCTGATGTTTCTCCGTGCCTGAGGACTCATTGCCTGACACAACTTTTCTTAGCATTTGACAGCATTACTAGGCAACAATTTCATAACTGACATCACTTTTACTATGACACTGTCTATGTAACCATGCAGAAATTTTATTTCTTTAATACGACTCTTTCTCCTTTCCTTCTTTTTGATTCAAACTGGCCTCATCCAGCCCCTTGGCTTGCCTGCCTCCTTCTCCCTTGCTTGTCCACTCCCTGAATCACTGAGCCCTCAGCACAATGAGGTTCTGATCAGCATCAAAAAATCAGAAACAAAAACTTGGGTCTATTGACCCCACAGACAGCAGTTTAGTCAAACTGAAGATAACATGTAGGCCTCTCCTGGTTCAGCTGCAGACCCAAAGAACCTGTGAAACCAGACCAAGAGACAGCTATAAGATCAGGACTAGTTGCAATGATCAATTACCCCCTATCCAAGCACTGACCGATCAGGCACCATGGCCTTATCCTTTAGTCCCCTATAAAACCTGTCTCCCAGAAGCCACTGGGGAGTCAGGATTTTGCACATTAAATCCCCTATGACTCTGGGTTTCATGCCACTTCCTTAGAAATTAACCTTTACTTTCTTTGCTGTAAGCTCCTATTCATGTCCTCTTGACTTTTGCTGTGCACAGGCAAATGGACCCCTTTAGTGTGGTAACACCTATAACAATGCAGAGAAGTCTTTCTGCCTGTCTGATTCTCAGGCCCTGGCATCTACGTTACACAAGGTTCTCTCTCCTCCCAGTTCTCCAGTCTACTAGGGAAAGCTGTTCAGTGTCGTCCTGCTTAGTTAGGCGCCACACCCCAGGCAGAGTTTATTTTAGTGCTTCAACTGATGCCTGGTAGTACATAGGCAAATTGGGCTGGCTTCTTCCAGCTACACATCTGAAACTGTTACCTCTTTTATTGTGCCAGTAAAAGCAAAATATGTGATTTGATCAAATTAGCGTTTGCATCTACTCTAAATAAAGCCCTGCTAGAAATTTTGGATGTAGTTTGGAAAAGTTGAAAAACAAAACAGACTACAGAAGTAGCATCAAAAGGGCAACATTATTTTCTCCAAGGGTAAGCACGCATTACCAAAAGGAGGGCCATCATGGCTGTACGAATCTGTTTTCTCCGTTCTTCTCTCTTTTGTCTCCTGGGGTCATGTTAATGCAGAACTGTGCTGGTATTATGTCCGGTGAGTGGAGAGGGGAAATCTCCTTCTATTATGTCTCAAATAATAAAGACCTGTGTGTGTGTGTGTGTGTGTGTGTGCATGTTTGTGATAAGGCCCTATGCTAGTATTATCTGTCTGATAATAGAGAGTAAATCCCCTCTTCGATAGAAAACTTTCAATTATTTAAGGTAAATTCTCTCTCCATGGTCACGCATTTGCCTGTAAAAATTGGAAATAATGTAAAATCTTCACGTCATACAAAAGCATTACTGTTAACCTTTAAGATTTTATTTAAAGAGAATGTGAATTAGATACATAAATATTTCTGATTTTTCCCCTGACTTTTGACCAAGATACTTAAATTAAAGTAAGATATAAATGTATAACAGATTTAGAAGTTGTCTTAAATTTATTCTTACTTTAAAATATGGAAGAGTCACATGGGTATATAATGTTAAATCGACCAAATTGCCTAACGATCCTCCAGCAAATGCTTGTGTAATTGTAATTCAGATGTGCTCCTGTAGCTCTTCATGGTTTACAGGATGCGTAGATTCTTAATTTCTTCATTACATCATCCTCATTCAAGTTAATGAGGTTTTGACATATTTAAAAGGGGTAAACATAATGAAGAAATTATATACACAAGTCAAATTACATTTAAGATGTTTTCCTACTTATCACTAGAATTAAAGGTGTAATTTAATATGGATTTTTGATTAAAAACAGATGGCTCACATCTGTTCTCAAAATGGAAAAAATAACCTCATTTTAACTGAAAAGTGTAAGTCACTGAAAAGTGGGCAAAAGAGGAAGACATGCCGAATATAGTTTTATTCTGTCTCCATAGATAGGTCTGAATATTTGCCCACTAAGTGAGAAATTAGAATATGCATAAATATACTCCTAGAAAAATATTATTTTTAAAAAAATATAATTTTGTAAGATATTTCATGTACAAACTTTCAAGCATGTTCTCTTTCCCAGGCTCATATGAAAAATTCTCAAAATAAAGCCAGCTAGGTCAAGAATAAAAAATTGACAAACTTGTAGGAGAAGATTTTATGGCCAAATTGTAGATTTTCAGTTCATTTTTGGTAATGAGGTGTTTTGTGAGAGAGAGTTTCTAAGGGAGACTCCAGGACTCTTGCCACCTGGTATTCACACATCCTGTTGAATGTGACACTCACATCCCGTGAGTTCTTCTATCTAATGGCATACAGCAAAGGTGACTGGACTATGTGAGTAGATGACATGAATAAAGTGCATAAAACTGTAATACCTCTATTGGGAAGGAACGCTTTCCTGTTGCTGACCAGGGATAAGCAAGCTGTTAAATTTATATACTACTATATTGAAAAAGAAGGGAACTAAAGGTGGCCTCTGGCCAAACACTAGGAAGGAAGGAAGGAAGGAAGGAAGGAAAGAAGGGAGAAAGGAAGGAAGGGAGGGAGGGAGGGAAAGGAAAGAAAGAAAAGAAAAGGAAACAGAAAGAAAACCCGAAGCCCAGAAGCCTAAAGAGAACTGAATTCTGTCAAGGACCACGCAAGTTTGCAAGTAGATTTCTACCCAGTCAGGCTCAAATGAGATTATAGCCCTAACAAACATCTTGCTTGCAGGTTTAAGATTTTGTAGCAGAGGGTCTAGTTAACTGAAACCCATTTTTTGCTCTGCAGAATGTATGAGAAAATAAGAGGGTGTTCTTTTAAGAATCTAAATTCATGACAATATTATTATTATTCAACAATACATAGCTAATACAATAATTTTTCACTCTGTACTTCATCAAATATTCATTTTACTAAGAAAAGGCAAAGCACTCATGCTTGAAAATGAGATTGCAGGAGACAAAAGTGTACTCTTATTAATAGTTCAGGACCACACAGAGCTGTCCAGCCTTGGGCTCTCAGGAATAGCAAAAAGTAATTTGTGCAAAGGTTATACTGCTAAAATTTCCATATAAAGCATTGAAAATAAAAGTCATCATTCTTAATAAGTTAGTATGAGTATGTTGAAGGAAATCATTGTTTTTCTCTTAGTGGTTCAATTTGCTGGTACATCAAGGGAGGTGAAGACACATAGGAAACATCCTTGAATTCTGCAGGATGCTAAGGTATTTTAGAAACTTAAAGAGCACTATCCCTAAAGTGAGGCCACATTAGTTTTAGAAGACACCACCCTGAAACCCAGTTAGGCATGTGACCAAGAATGTGTTCCAGAGTAAGCTTAATGTCAGATTACTAGATCTGAAGATCATAACAAGCTTTGACAATTTTAATAGTGGAAATTCTTATCTAGAATTTAATAAAATATACTACATAATAATTAATCTGTGGATACATATAAAATTGAATATTAATTCACCATATATTTATCTATTATAAATATTTTAAATTGTTGTTACAATTTATCAGTTCCATTTAAATATTCTAAATAAATTATATCTGCAAATTATTTTTTTAGATTGTAGAGTCAATGATAAATATGCTTTCTCAGATCTATGTTAATGTAATTTTTCAGTAAGGTCAAGGGGTCACGTAAGTGATTATATAAAAACAAAACTTGCTATATTTCTTTGTACCTAAATCTTAGGAATTTAAACTATTTATTTATGAAGATATCACGTCCATAAGGTATAGTACAACATTTTCTTCTTGTTATTTTATTTTAATGTTCTCCCTCATAGAGAATACTTACTAGATAATGAATTGATGCACACGTTATCATGAGTGTAATTGCATACCTCTCAGCAGATAAGCATTAACGAGTTTTCCTCTGCAATGGCAGACGGTAACAAGTTAGTTGTAAATTTTTATATGGGATGTACACTGTGATGGAAGCTAAAACAAAAGAGAAAATAACATGCTTTTATTGGGAACACAAGAAAAAAGACTGACTTGTAAAAATCAAAAGTTACACATCACTACAATATTGATTACACTATATTTTCAAAAATATCATTCAACACAATGGTCAAACTACACAACAGAAAAGAAAAAAAAGAAGTTCTGCAGAGACTGCAGATGACAGCTCAGTGCACAAATTTCTATTCAAATCCTCACCGTTTGCCTAACTTGTGATCAAATCTGCTTTGGCATTTGGTATACTATTTCCTCAAGGATATGAGTCTTAATGCAGAGATACCTTAAGTGGAGAAAAGTAATGAATTTAAAGATGAGGAAGAATGGCATAACCCATGGAGAATAGAGTCAAGAGCTATGTTTACCGTTATTATAAACTGTTTTTCCATGTGTTTATGACTATCTCCAAGCATTTACTAATTGCATGCAGGGAAAGATGATGTTCTGTGTCTCAGCCCTCTGCATTACCTGTGTGCTCATAATTGATGTGTTGATTAACTGACTGACTTTCTAAATACTCCCTGGAAAACACAAGAAAAAACCTTGACATCAGAGAAGCTTTGAGTTCTGGGGTATCCACAAGGTATCCTCTTGTTCTTTACCCACTCTTTTCTAAAACACATCTAATCTGTATACCAAAATTTTCATTATGTAATTTTTTAAAAATTTGTGTACCTATATTAGGGGAGCTAGGCTGAAATGTTCACATGAGTAGTAAAATGATTCTTCCGAGATCCATGATACTGTAGCTCAATTCAACATGAACAAAGCCAAAAATAAAAATCATCTTAAACCTTATATGTTACTTAAGGTTTCTAAAAATACCTAACAAAACCAACACAAATGTGTCCTATAGAAGACCAAAGAAAGAATTAATGGGAACTTAAAAAGAAACTGGAACCAAACACTTGTAAGGCCCTTGCCCTTTCTCCTTTCTTGTTTCCAAATTACCTGTTTTTTAATTTTTTTTCTTCTAGAATGTTTATTTGTTTATATTGTATTTTTCCATTACTATTTATCCCGTCTATGCCTCCTTCCATTTCTGCCCTCCCCTTTGCTTCTCTAGACCACTTGGCACAATATGCCTGTCTGTATAGATATTGAGCTTATAATTCCAGGTATGTGAACTGGATAATCGAACATATATAGTGGTTAACCAGCTTGGAAAGGTGTACATTCCTGGTTTGATCAATGATGGCTAAAGGGCTGAGCCAGGGCAGAATATGATTGCTCCACAGGAAGACTTAGAATGAACATAGTATATGAATCAAGTAATATCATTCCAGTGTCAACATTTGAATACTTGGAGCACTTTTATCACTGCAGCCCTTGCTTCCTCTGTCTTGAACACACAACATGTGTGTATCTACAAGAAAGGTGCCTGACTTCTGTCCCCTTCATTTCCAAACCACAAATGAGACAGGCAAGAAGTGACTACACATGTAAGTTTTATCCAGGGTGAAATCACTGGATAAAATTAGCAGTGCAATCCCTTGCCTCTATTATATTTTCAATTTATATAGCCATACATTTCTTAAAAAGGAATTCATGAAGAAAGTTTCCATAAAAGTAGCATAATGAAATAGACTATGTAGAGGAAGGATCATGTAATTTTCTGGGTCTGTTGTTTGATTACCTTAGATGCTGCTTTTTTTTTTTTTTTTTTTTGTCAATTTAAAGGAAAGTAGTAAATATTTTAGTAAATATTTAAACCAGTTTTTATCTTGTTTTCAAAACTGTCAATCACTAAACCCAAGGACTAACCTATATTACTTCAGATATTTTATGTCAAATAGCACAAGGTACACACCCACTACTACTAGTGTGCCAGAGCCAGCTTGTGCCAGATAATGAGTTGGTTTTGCAAGTTGGTTGTTAAAATGCAGCCATGATTAAAAGTCAAATTGTATAAACTTACACAAATTATTTTTTTAAAAACAATATATCCCAGAACAAATCACATCCTAATTTTTGTTATATACACTATTGTCATATATGCTCTTGAAATTATTTTTAACTATTTAATTTATACGGGGGAAGTAAGTAATGGTGTGCTACAATACATCTCTTTCCAACTCTGCATTCAGTGACATCACATCAGGAGCTTCAAAGGGGTCCAAGTGGAGATTTTTACACCACATGTTACTCAGGGCCTTTTGTTGCTATTCAGAGAGCTGGTTGTTCATTATTTACCAACACACCACTATCCATTACTCTCCAGAAGTATGAACTATAGATTTGTAGACTTCACACTGCAGTTCTCTAGAGATATAGAGATAAACTGAAAATCCCAAACAGCTTGCTTGAGAAAAGACATTAGCTGGGTAAAATTACCCATTTTGTTCTGTTTCTTTTGTTTGACAATGTGGTACTTTTTGGTATGGAAAGTGCTCGATGGGATGGAAAGGAAAGGCAGGACAGTTGCTTGAACCAGATAAACTTTGTAAACTGTGGAGATGATTTATCAATAATACATAAAAGGGCGAAACGTGAGATTAAAGGAAATTCATGCATCCCACCATGGGAATTGTAGCTCTAATGTTTCATGTCTAAGGGAACAAAGACTCTCGTGGAACATAGGCCAGCAAGCAGGATCCACATGTGTGACAGTGGAATTTCCTGTGGGTAAATCAGAATGGCATATTTCTTAGATTTAAAGCTTGCTCTTGCAGGGAACTCTCTCTCCCTGAATCAAAAGAACTTATGCTAATGCATGCCTTTCTTCCTCAGACCAGTGAGTTCAGCCCAAGCTTATTGTCTTTTCATTTGCGTATCTGTCCTCTTGAAGTGCTATCCTGGGTGTCTACCACCTAATGTAAATCTACAATCCATGCATAGTTAATGAAGACCATTCAGATGTAATGTGCCCGGAGAAATAGCAATAAAAAGCCAGTTGGCGTGGCCTGGGGACTCTCCAAGATGATAATGGAGGGGAGGAGTGGTCCCGGAATTTCTAGTCCTGTGTATTACGTGTGAAATTAGTTAAATGCTGCCATGGCATACAAATCCTGCTGGCTAGAATTCACAACATCAGATACAGAATGAGAAGCCATGAAAAAAGACACAATGTTTACAAATATTTTATTTTTACAAGATAAATATGCTAAGTAGGATGTAAGGTAACTTCTCCCTCTCTCATTAAGATCTACATTATCCAAAATTTTTTTGGATTAAGACTTAATATTTTATTCTGGGAGTTTCAGATCATGAATAGGCACAACCAAAATGATATAGTCACTTTCACTTTAAGTCTATCAGGTTGTTCAAGGTCATTTCAATATATATATCCCTCAACTTGTTTCTTTATTGTAAAACAATAACAAAGAATATTTAATAAAAATAATGACAGATATTTTAGTAATTGATTCTGTTTGCCTTATATTTTCAATGCTGTCCTTTATTTATTTATTTTTTTCGTACCAGAGCAATAAAAGCTTGGGTTAAGATTTAAAGCTCTGATTAATTAATATTAAAATTTTAGATATGATTAAAACATGTTTAAATGATTCATTTTTCTTATCTGCTTAAAGCCACAAAATAAATGCTGAAATTATTTAAAATATCATATATGCATAGAGCAATAAAGTTAAACGTTAAATTATTGCAAACTGGAAATAATTACTCTATTGACTACCAGTTGGTATGTTTTAACTATTTGTATAATCAGTGATAGCATAGGATGTATCAAATAGAAGAACCACATTGAAAAAAAGTCTGCTTTTCTAATTATCATATACTCTGATTTTGTGCTACTTGAATAATTCACTGAGTTTTATATTGAACCAAAGCATATTCAAAAAACCTGAAAAGAAGATGGACTCATTTCCATTTTAAATGTCACTGAAGTGAAAACACTCAAGTCCCTGAATAAGTGATTTCCTTTCATAAGGTTAGATATCTATCAAGAATATTACCTAAGTTTTCTCAAAATTGCCCTTTAAATGCTATCGCTGCCCAAAAACCAATATAAAGTGAACTGGCATTGTTTTAAAATCACAGAGCCATAACATTAAATTGCTGAGCTATTATTGCAGTTGGAATATCATCAACAATGTTTATTTTAACCAATTTTATAAAATATTTTTGCTACTTTTTAGTATTATGTTTACAAACTTGATTACTGTCCCTAAACTGATAATCTAGTGAGTGAATCTTACTATAGCAGATCATTGCCACACAATGTGTTAAGTGTTATAATTGAAGTATTAGTAATGCACTTGGGAGTACAAGGAAGGATGCTACCTCCCAGAGAAGAAAGGAAGGCTTCAGAGAAAGAAAATCATTGTGTTAAATGGTTAAGGATAAGGGGGACCTGAAGTCCAAAAGCTTTCTAAACAGAGGGAAAAGGAGCAAAGGCAGAAATGTTCTAACAGTTTCAAAAGATTAGCTAATAGAATGTTTAGTGTAATTAATAATCTGAAATTTTATATTAGAAAAAATACTATTCATTTACAGCCATTCGATCTTTGTATTAAAAGAGCCGTCTTCACAATTGGTGCAGTAGATCATAAACTGCAAACTAAAATCAGAATCTTTGAGGAGAGGGTTACAAGCACATTTATTTTGAAATAATTATCCAGAAGTTCTAAATCTCATTGCTAACACAAAATGTACAGCTGTATCTTGAGTTGCTGAGTACACCTGACAGGTTAAAACTGATAGAGTTCATGACACACCACGCTAAAATATGGCACCTTGGCTTATGGAATATTTTAAGCTGAAAGAGCCTGAGAAATAAACAGACACATAAAAGTCACCCTGACTCCTGATCCCATCCACACCCTGCCTACCTCCCCTGAAAGAGGTCATACAATCTGCATGTAAGAGATACCCTTCTTATACCTGGAGGGAATAAACATCATTACCTCTCAAGCTTACCCCCAAAGACAAAAGGATGCCAAAGAAGGACCTGAACAAGCAGGATGAAGTGTTCCCATGTTATACAATTACTCCTTAGCCTATTATTTTCGGGCACGAGGGTGCACACTTCATCAAACCTCACATAAAACACTCAAGTCTAACTCTTTCTTTGGGTCTTTATTTCCTTATGAAGGTTCCTGTGTCATGTAAAACTTATATTAAATAAATTTGTATGCTTTTCTCCTGCTAAGCAGTCTTTGTCAGTTTAGCATTCAGAGCCAGTTGGAGACTTTAAGAGGGCTGAGAAAAACTTTTTATTCCCCTACAAAATGATGAAGGAAAGATGTAATTTGGAGTGACTGAGAATAGCACATAAAAAGAACTTGTCAGAACTTCAGAAGTGTTTGGGAAACGAAGGTCTGACCATGAAACTTCAATTTCTGTGGGATCATGTGGAATGGGAAGATGTTAAAATTTCTATATGAACCTAGTTATTACCTTACTTTTGTCTTATATAGTGAACAAGTGCATTTGTCCAAATATTAAAAAGCAACAAAAAGCCCTGGCTGGTGTAGCTCAGTGGTTTGAGCTCGGGCTGGGAACCAAAGGGTCCCGGTTCGATTCCCAGTCAGGGCACATGCCTTGGTTGCGGGCCAGGTCCCCAGTGAAGGCCATGTGAGAGGCAACCATACATTGCAGTTTCTCTTCCTCTCTTTCTCCCTCCCTTCCCCTCTCTCTCTCTAAAAATAAATAAATAAAATCTTTTTAAAAAAAGCAACACAAATAAAAGCTAAAATAAGCATCATGATTAAATGTTTGAAAGAACTAATATTGTCATGGAAAAGGTAAACAGAATCATCAATGTGTCATTAATGTGATCATATAATGAATACATTAATGTAATAAATATATTAAGATAGATGAAACTAGAGCCATACTGCTACTACGTCTGTTTGTTTAGTTGTTTGTTTGTTTGTGTTTTTTTTTTTCCTGTAATGGGAAACTAGCAGTGTGTTGGGCTCTCTGCTCCAAATTCATTCTAGTAAGTCTCAGCCTGCGATTATGGAGAGAGGACTCTGCAAAGTGCATTTTCCTAATTCCTTCCCCAGCCTGTCTCACATTAGATTCCATCAGCAGGGCACTAAGGGGTATGTTGAATGTAGAACTGGGGAGGTGGACTTTTTCTTCTGTGTGATTGTTGTTCCTGTGATCTTATCATCAGCAGCCCTTTACCACGACAGCAACGCTTGATCCCCTCTGCCCCCACGCCACCCTCAGTGACTGCTGGTTCCAGCCTCCAATATTCTTCTGCACTCTGAAAACCAGTCTCCTGGTAGCCCCTTAACTGGGTCCCTGTACGTATAGGACCCAGTTGGATGGTATTCTCGGCTTAGAAGTCTGATCCCCAGCTGCTGCAGGTGCTTCCTAAAAGCAATAGTTTGGGAACCTTCATTATTTTTCCAGCACCTAGCATTTATAGATAATATCTGTATTTATTATTTCTAAATTAACTCCACATTTCCTTTGTAAGCAATTTATGTGTAAAAACTACAACCAATTACATGTATTAAATGCTTTCTATAAAAACCTCCAGTATTTCTTTTCCCTCATTGATCTTAACTGTGTTATGAAGAGACACTTGTAGAAATCTGATCAAATTATAAAACTATGTTTTCAAAAGTTTGGCATTGGTACTGCATGATGTTTTATTTAAATTTCTTTTAAAAGCTGAGTATTCACTGGGTTTAAAGTGTCGTATGTTTGCCTTTGTGCCAACTAATTAGTTGTGATTAATAGCATGATCTGAAATGTCGTTATAATTTTATAAGACTAGAGGCAAGTAATTAGTACATCTATACTAGCAAAAATATAGCTAAATACAATGATTTAATCTTTATTCAAAAAGTAAAATAAAACATGATGAATGTTTAACTCAAACTAATCTTTCAGTAAATAAAATATTTTCTATGAATACTTGAATACAGTTTGAGATTTCATAATGAGTTGTATGTGTGAATAAGAAGAGAAAAGAAACAGTATTAGAGACTGAGGAAATGTCTTCATTTAGAAAACATATACTTTAAAGTTATTTCAGGTTAACAGTAAATGTTAAGCAATATTAATTTGAATTTTGAGTGACAGAGTAAACCATCATTTTCACTATTGTACACAAGAATCATTGTAAAAATTGGATTAAGAAGGGTGGTAAAAGTAAATGGACTGCATACTGATTATTCTGCATACCTGTTATTCTAGAAAAGCAAACACCTTTAGGAAAACTGTACTTCTTTTATAATAACTTTTTAACTCAATGAAGTCAATGTATTCTCTGAATCTAGAATATACTAGATCTGTCCAGAAACGTCCAGCCAGAACCATTATTAATATAATGAGAAAGGTTTGGGCAACTTTGATGTAACCTGGCAGCCAAGGAGAGTGGACTGGAATGAGAATGTGTGAACAATGACAACTTCACTGTAGTAGTCAATGGGGGTGGTAGACACCCTTGAGTGAGCATGTGTACTGTGTGGCCATCACATTCAAAATGCCTGAGTGAGTAAAACAATGAATCTGCATCAAATTTTGTGTTAAGCTTGAACATTCCTCCATGGAAACTATTTGGATGATGCAAAAGGCCACAGCTATGGGCAACTGGTGATTGGCAGCTTCATCATGACAACGCACCCACTCATGCATAGTGTTTCATGCAGTGTTTTTTTTTTTTGAAACGTCAAATCAACCAGGTGATTCAGCCCCACTATAGCCCAGACTTGGCACCCTGTGACTTATAGCTTTTCCCAAAACTAAAATCACCTTTGAAAGGGAAGAAATTTCAGACTGCTGATGAGATTCAGGAAAGTACAATGGGGCAGCTGATGGCAATTGGGAGAGGTCCCAAGGTGCCTACTTTGAAGGGGACTGAGGTGTCATTGTCTTACGTACAACGTTTTCTGTATCTTGTGTCTTCTTCAATAAATGTCTCTATTTTTCAAATCATATGGCTGGAGATCTTCTGGACAGAACTTGAATATAAGCACAACATGTGAATGCCCAGAAAAGAATCAGGTAAATAGGAGGAACTGTTCATACAGAACTGTCAAAAAGCAGTCAGGTGAAATCCCTGAGGGATTTCTACAGCCTCAGGAGCTTTGGGGATGAGCACACACATGCTCTTAAACACAAATGAAATTTTTAAACCAACTCTGAAGTTTCTTTACAAATCTGTAATTATTTTTATGAATAAATTATTAAATGACTCTTGAATGTAAACTAATGCAGAACATTGGCATTCAAGTTCAACGTTAAGAAGCATGAATGTTTGGAAACAATCTATGTGCAACACAAAGGCATTTTTACTAGCAATACTGTTTGTTAATGTATTATTAAATGCATGAAAATATCAGATGATCCAGTAGCATCCTAGTATTAATCAAATACTAATTAGCCAGTCAAGAAGATTTTAAAGAATACTATATAAAACAAGGTAAAACCAACAACAAAAATCAAATTGTTTTAGGTTGGAACAAAGAATGAAGATATTAGAAAATAATCTATATTTATAGTGAGCAATATAAATTGAATCAGAGCATCAGAAATCTTACTAGGGAAGATTAGAAAAATATTTTTAAATTTTTTTTCTAAAATAACCTCAATACCAAAGTAGAGTGAATTAATATCCTAACAAGCATTGAGGATTTCAGAAATATGGCCCGTTGAGTATGCAAAATAAGCAATATCTCATGCTATATTTGACAAGGAAAAAGTTCTCAAATAGCATATATATAACAACATATAAAATAACACATATATATAATCATCTATAATCACACATAAAATATGTACATATGCCAGATAATGAATGCTTCTGGAAGATGTTCCCTGGAACCCCAACAATCAGCAGCCATTGAGAGCACTGCACGCTTCCTCCCTGAGTAAGCATGCCTTACTCTGGAGGCCAGAATTGGGAAAGGGGGGGAAGTATTCCAAAGAACAATGTTGTTTCCACACGTGTCCTTGTTAAAATTCTGCTTAAATCTGATCTTGAATTTCACTTTATAGGGAAGACTAACTACAAACAGCTTTCAAGTGTAGTAACTGAATTTTACGTATATTATATATCTAGGCCCAGGGAAAATCCTCCAAAATGTATAATTTAAATTTTAGTACCTTGTCCAGTTTAACAAGATTAAATTTATTTAAATTCAACAAGCAGCTCCTTACACACAAAAAGACTACCTAGTATATCGTAGTAAGTATCCTAAGTATTCATATATACACATTGGATTCATATATATAATTTCCAACATGCATTTCTACAGCCCAAGTTAATTTGTTTCTCTATTTTGTATACTAAGGTGAAATTCATCAGGTAGGAATAAGTAGATAAGAGAGATGGAAAATCTGAACTGAAGTTTTCGAGTTCCAATATCAGTGGAGCTTTTGCTTAGATAATTATTCCTGCTAATCAGTAGCTACAATCTTCTGTTATTTTTTTCTTCACAGTCTTTGATAACATTTTTAATCACTTCCAGAAAAGAGTATTCTTTTCTCCTACACTTTTGCATACAAACTGCCTATAATTACATTAATAATAATTTAGTACATAGTTTTGAAGAAAAGAAAGTTTACAAAGAGAATTAACATCCCTATTTTTCCAGCCACTTGTGCACTTTTGTAAATATACAATCTTTTGGGGTTGTAAAAACTAAGAGGAAACATTCAACTCTTTAAGGTAGAGCAATCATCCTAAAATATATGGTGCCAAAAGGCCGATACAATTAACTGTGTATAAAATGTGGCATGTCATTAAATATCCCTTCAATAATAAATCACTTTTACCAGATGGTATTCCATCTGACTGTCGTCAAGAATGGGCACCTTTGATGGCACTAAAGATAGCAGTCCTGTTTCATTATGATATTGTGTTTGGACATTTGCCAGAGAGAGCAAAATGAACAAATCATCAGCTTATGAACCTAATAATGGTAGTTTTTCATATTTCCTATTTCAAGTCTTAAAATAAATATTTTCCCATCTGAAACTGGGCAAAAGAGAAACTCATGTATATTTGCATAATTTAAATTAATTATTGTAACAACAAACTCACAAATTTAGTTCTCTAAATTCTCTTTTCAGTAATATACTTGCATCTTAATTGAAATAAGTATCTGTATTTTCAGTAATAATAATTTTTAAATTATAAGTCATTAGAAATGTAAGTGTACGTTAGGGACCACCAATTTAATTTATAATTAAGCAAGTCAATAATTTCATTTGAAATTATCCTACCTTCCTACCTTAAGATTTTTTTTCTAATTCTTTTCATGAGTCATTGAGAATTTAAAATTGCTCATAAAATATACTTATGCGATTCCTAGAATACAGATTTATTTTTCTTACAAAATATCAATTTTTTCAGTTTCAGATCATTATTGAAGGAAAAAAGACATTCCATTGTTATTCATTAAATTCCTGTGGTTGCTTAGAAATCAGTAACAATAGAGCGATGTAGGTAGTAAGGCAACTACCAATAAAACACATCGTGTTATTTTTAATAGCTTATAATGTCCAAGTCTACAAAAACTCTGCTCTGACTTATAATTGAAGCCACACTTATGTGAAGTTGATAAAATACTAAATTCTTTTTAGTTTCAGTTAATCAATAATCTAAACAATTTGATTGTTGTTCTTGAATATGTTATCTAGTCCTGAATTTCTTAGTAGTCAAAGCAAAACTGTTTGTTAAATTTCCCTCTCTTTTAGAACTAAAGCTTACATTCAATAAGTAACGATATTTATAGGTAGCTCCTGAATGACAAAACTGAACTTGTTCCTATTATTTGAATATAGTTAGAACTGTTTTTGAAGGATCAGAATCAGAGACTAGAATCAAAATATTTGATTGACTAAAAGAATGATGAGCTTTAAATTAAAAGCAATCAAAATGAGTGGAAGGAGTTTTTATATCCAAGCATTTAGGCTTAGATGTGACCATAGATTACCTGGTACCTTGAAGTTTGGGGTGGACAGCAAAGCTCAAATGAGTATGTGAAACACTGAAGATTCAAGTTCAAGGAGGCCTATGCCAGCATTTGTAATAGCTCAAAGGAAATTTTTCTACATAGAAATAAGTGAGTTCACAGATTTCAAGAAATATATTAATGTACTTTTTATCTCTTCTCCCTCTATGTATACTTATTTCTATTTTCCAAGACATCCATCTGCCTCAGGAAAGATTAAAATTGGAAGAACAAAAAGGGAAAGAGAAAAAGCCCAAGTTCATCTTGTGCTAGAATGCTTGAGAACAAAGAATGTGATCTTCAACTTCAAGCAATTTTAAAATAAATGTTTCCAGATTTTTGTATGCTTTCATTAACACATCAAGAACAAGACTTGGTATACTTCATAGAGTTTATACAATGAGGCTTAGAATAAAGATAAAACAAGATGTGATAAAAAGAAATTTTCTTTTATACAGAAATAGGGAAGTACCACCACCACAGGACTATTAGTAAAAGATAAGGTCCCCATCTGTCCTCTTCATCGGCCAATGATTCATGTTCTAAAGTTCGGAACTTGAAAGATGAAAAACTTGAAAGTTAAGAAGAAGTCATACAGAGTACTTTATTTTTAAAGGGCCGATAAAAAGGATTTCAGTCACTATTTACTCAATTCTCTCAAAAACAGTACCTGCAATGAATGCCCTAGGACACTGATCTTTAATTGCCTGTCATAACATGGCTGAGAAAAGCTGTATCTAAAAGAACCTATTTACTTATAGGTCATCAAGTGGGATTTGCAGGAGAGAGATGGGGCAAGGTTATCACAGTGAAGAGTTAGAGGGAGAATAAAATTTCCTGTATCATTCACACAAAACTCTAACGGTTTCCTTATTTTCAGGGAGGAGACCCAGAGGCACTAAGAGACTAATTGGACCAGAAAAGGCCTATATAACATTCTGATTAATAAATGCAGCTTTATATAAGAGAGAGTAAGAAATAAAACCTTTGTAATCAATTGAAATGTATAAAAGTATAGAACTTAGAATATCTAGTTTCTCAAAAATACAGTTTATATTATAGTTGCAGTTTATCATAGTTCTTTCTCAGCTATATTTTAGATCGAGTTTTTAAATGGCCAGAAGTATTGTATTATCCTGTGTTATCAGAATAAGACTCATGTTATCATTGATCCAGGAAGAACGGCCAGTGTTTCTCCAGTGAATTATTCTGAGGAAAATCCCATATAAAAATGTATAAAGAAATTATAAATTTAAAAAAAAAGTGAAGAAAAATAGAAAGATACATACACAGAATAAGAGAGAGTATATTAGAAAATACTAGGAATTTTTTTAAGTGGACTCTGAGGCTATATCTCACTATTTTCTATTTCTTTTTAACTATCTAAAACTGCATCACTTTTTACTTCTTAACAAGATAATGACTTGGGTTCAGGTGTATTAGTCTCTTATTTCACCTAATCGAAATTGAAATATCCATAAAGCTATAAAAAACAGGTACAGACATGTACTTCTGTTGTACAATGAGAAGAAAGAATGCCTTCCACATATGAGCCATTTTGGAAGAGAGTGAAGGTAAACCTACAACTCACCCTGGGAAAATAATATAAATTACCTGAACATATAAAACATCCTACCAGTGGATGTCAATGAACACTTTCTTTTCGTAAACATGAGGACGAGAGGATGATGCAGTCATGTGGCTGACTGGGCCATAGACCACTTCTATGCGCTTCTGTCCAGCATTCAGCAGTTTGCGAAGCAGTTCGTAGGTGGCCCCAAGATAAAGTATTAAGGGTTACAAGGGAGTGGAGAGTCAGCCTTGAGGCAGGTCTTTTTCTTGAGGCAGAAATAAAGAGATCAGGGAAAAAAAAAAAAAGATTCAATACCAACAAGATTCTTTAGAAATCACAGAGATAAAACCTTATGTCTATCCTGATCAACATTTTTTTTTCCTTTGGCACAGATGTACACTGTATATAAGGAAACAACTCTAATTTTAAATTAAAAGGAAAAATAAAAGAGATGACACTGTTTTACCACAATTAAATGACAGGAAAAAAAAAAAAAAACACAGCTCTCCTATCTTCTTTTCTTTATATGATCAGTTACCCATTGGATCTCTGTTATTCCCCACTTCCACCAGTAGAACGCCACACAATATTGCAAATGATAGCACCCTAACCCGTGCTTCTTCTCCTGAACATCTTCTAATATCTACTTTATCATCCACTATTTACTTGCTTGGCTTTGGAAGAAAGATTCATTATATGCTCGAATGTAACCAGTGGCCAGGTTTCTGTTTTTGGGTTTTTTTTTTTTTTTTTTTCTCCATCATCAGACTTCCTGCTTGGCCAGACTTTTAAAATTAAATCAGAGAAAGACACTGATTGCTCACTTTTTAAAAAGTGGCCTGTTGACAGTGTGTGTGGCTGTGACACAATTGCAGGATGCTTAGCCATACCTGGACATGGGTATTAAATAGCAATAGGTATCCTCACCCTCATTATTGTGACAATCAGATTTTCTGTGGCTTAGAATGGGTATTAAAATGGTTCATCTCAAAGAATATAGTTCCGTTGTTACTCCCCTTCAGAATCCGGTTTAGTTTTCTTGGCTACTATCTGCAGGTCTGATTAGACTGCAAAGACAGGAAAAGTTCTTACTGGGGAGGACATGCCCTGCCACAGAATCAGCAGCCATGATTAGAACTTTAGCCTCATTAGATACTATAATTTGGTTCTATTAAAATAACTTGTTTTTTCCCCCCGAACACAAATTTATTTTTTTTAAGATTTTATTTATTTATTTTTAGACAGAGGGGAAAAAGAGAGGGAGAGAAACATCAATGTGTGATCGCCTCTCACACACCCCGTACAGGGGACCTGGCCCTCAACCCAGGCATGTGCCCTGACTGGGAATTGAACCCGCAACCCTTTGGTTTGCAGCCCACGCTCAATCCACTGAGCTACACCAGCCAGGGCACAAATTTATTTTTTAAATGGAAAACTTAAATCAATGTATTTGAGACTAAAATAACACCAAAATAATGATAATATCATATTATGCCGTTTACACATTCCCACTATCCTGAGCCATATTGATCAAGAGGTCTATTAGTTTTATATTCCATTTTTATTAATTTTGTTTATATGACCCAACATATTAATTTTGGAAACTCCTCTCATTAATTTTCATTTTTTTATTGCTGTTCAACTACAGTTGTCCACATTTTCCCCCCACCAGTCTCTCCCATTCCGCCCACCCCTACCTCCCACACTCAATCCTACCACCCTTTGGCTTTGTCTATGGGTCCTTTATACATGTTCCTTAACGATCTTTTCTCTTCTTTCCCCTGTTATCACCCTTCCTGATCCCCTCTGGTTACTGTCAGTTTGTCCTTTATTTCCATGTCTCTGGTTATATTTTGCTTGCTTGTTTGTTTTGTTGATTAAGTTCCACTTATAGGTGAGATCATATGGTATTTGTCTTTCATCGCCTGGCTTATTTCACATAGCATTAATGCTCTCTAGTTCCATCCATGCTATCACAAAGAGTAGGAGATCCTTTTATTGGAACTTACTTTTGTCACAAGGGCTGATTACAATTTTATAGTGTTTTATATCTTATCATGTATTATAAACTGAAAGTCTGTTTCCCCCTAATTCATATGTTGTAACCGTAACCCTTAATGTGATGGTATTTGAGGTGGGGCCTTTGGAAGAGAATTAGGTTTAGATGAGGCCATGAGAGTTAAGTTTCAGTAATGGGATTAGTACCTTTATAAAAACAGAAAGAGACACTAGAACTTTCTCTCTTGGCCATGTACAATATAGCTAGAAGGCAGCTATCTGCAAACCAGGAATAGAGTCTTCACAAAGAACCCAATCTGTCCACACTTTGATCTTGAACTCCAGTCCCCATAATTGTGAGAAATAAGTTCCTGCTGTTTAAGCCAACCAGTCTAAGGTATTTTGTTATAGAAGCTCAAGATAAAACGCCGCCATTTTATCTGCTATGTTATTGCTCCCATTATTTTTTATTAGCTCCACTGCTAATTTGCTAAAGATTTTATTCTAAATGTACGTATAAAACTCATTTCCAGTAGAAAAACCCTATGGGAAAAATCAGATGAAACAGAATGCTCAGATAATTTTGCAAAATGGCAACCCTGTAGGTCAGTTCAATTAATTAAATGAACATATTCATCAAACCAGTTGTTAACTATCTCAAAAATCAAAGACCTGGTTTGATTTATACAAAGTGAGAAAAACTCAGAATAATTTCATATCAAATCTGCTTAAATTTACCTATATGTGCAATGTAGGATAGCTATCTAAATCACTTAAATATTAATACAATACAAAAACTGTGAAAAATAAAAATGATTTCACTCTAACTTTCATTTTTGATCATGTTTTCTTTAATCTGACATAGGAAGGAGATAAAATAGATAAATTGCTTTAGGTTGGAGGATAAAGCTTAATGATCATTGGGCCAAATTTTATATATATGTATTATTTCTACAATTCAAGAAAGATTTGCCCTTTATTTATCTTTTTCCTTACTCTTGCACACATTCCAGCTATTGCTTGGACTACACTAAATAGAACACACATTAAAAAGTAATTTTGAAAGTTAGTCCTTGAGAATAATGTTTAATAATTGTATAGTATTTATGCAATTATAAAATTATCTAATGGTAAAAACTTTAGTAAATGAGAGAAAAGAAATTATATCTTAAATGAGGTTTATCTGTGGCATTAATATACCTGCTTCCTAAAAATTTATTGTAATTTTAAACGGTTATATGCATAACTTTTTAAGTCTATTTCTCCAGATAGTGCATTAAAATGTGCCAACAATTATGTCTGTTTCACCTGTAGTGGCTAGAACAATAGCTATACCTTCCAAAAGTATGTCATTTCAACCAATTTTCAGAATACACATAGAGAATAGAAAGGAAAGTGAAAACAGTGGAAAGTGGTTCAATTTTGAAATAAGAAATTAGATATACCAGAGTAATACAATTTTTGATTCATTTATTTTCATAATGGGATTCCTATTGAAAAGGTATTAAGTACTATATCTATTTTGATTTCAGTAGATGCTTCACAACAATCAGAAGGGGATTTTTTACCTTCTACCTACTGCATGATCATGTCATGAGGATCATAACCAGAACATTTTTATAACAAAATATCTCTTTAACTTACCTTCAATGTAAGTTACAATCACGTGTTTTTCAAAGTGGATAAAAAAGATGAATTCTCAGAACCTGAAAAGAAGGGATACTGAGTTTCCCATGGCTATGTCAAGGTAAGGAACTAACATAAATTTTAGAAGACATCAGGGGCATGGTGCCTTGAGGTAGAAGCTAGCAGGGACTTTCCCGATCCATTCCTATTTCCTGGGACATATTATCAATATCTTTACCTACATCATCACCCCAGGTTTCAGCCAAGAAACTGGGTAAAGGGACAGCTTGGTGGTCACAAATCATGGAGGACACTCCGAAGAAGACTTCCCAATAGCTACGCCACTGCTCGTGAGAACTGGCCTCAGGTGTCTCGCAGATTCTCAGTTTTGAAGCATCAGCGTAGATCAATGTGTCCTAACTCAAAAGAGAGAAGTTGACTAATAGAATAAACAGATAATAAGCAAACAGTAAGAAATAACGTAAAGAAAATTGAAACAATCAGAGCAAAGACAGTGTTTTATATAGGATGGGAAGAAGTCCAGATATTCTTCATATTTAACATTGTGTGAAAGAACCGATAAAGTAATTCTTTCTTTAATTTAGAAGTTATTTAGGTGTCCTGTAGACAAAAAGTAACTAAATCTAGAAGCACTCTCAGAAATGTATTCACTTAAAATTAGAATTATAATCTGAATTAGATGAGAAAGAATTGTAAAAACAACATATAAAATTTACAGTTCCTTTCCTCAGGTAAAAAGTAAGAAAACCTTATTTAAAAACAAAAACAAAAACATTATCTTTCCAATGTAATCTTTAAACAAGATCTAGTTGCAATTTTTTCCCAATTTCACAGAAAATACAATGATATAGCTTAAGTATCACACTTCTTAGTTTCTACATTTCAGCAAAATGCATTGTCTTACTCCTTGAGTCTGCAATGTGCCTGTACTTCCATCATGGTGACTTTAATCAAAGGCATAAAAAACGAAAAAGCATTATTATACTTTCAAGAATGTGGTAGAAAATGTATGAAATAAATCACATGTGAGGAAATGTTGTCTCAGTATATATTTAATGATGCATCAATAAATTGTCAATCTTGGCCTTATGTTCTTGAAAGAAGTATTTTAAGAGTTAGAAAATGGGCATTAAGAATGCAATAAAAGAAAAGAATACCTAAACAGCGACTCTTGATATACCATTCTTTTTTGTAGGCACATGTGTGCTTGTGTTGAGAATATATTATTTCAGGAACTTGTGGGAATGGGAATCATAAAATACTATTTGTATTAATTTCCCATTGGTGATATAAGAAATTACCACAAATTTGTCACTTAAAGGAACATCAATTAATTTCTGAATAGTTCTGGAGGTCAGAAGTTCAAAATCAGTCTCAGTGGGGTAAAGTCAAGAGTTCAACTGCTTTACTTTTGAGCCTCTAGGGGAGAATGCCTTTCCATATGCTTTTCTCTTTTTTCCCCCGTAGCTACTAGAGGCTGCTGACATTCCTTAGCTCATGATCCCTTCCGGCGTTTGCATCACTCTGACCTCTGATTCTGCCACCATATCTCTGGCTCTTGCTCAGATCCTCCGGCCTATATTTGCAAGGACCTGCGTGATTACTTTTGCCCCCTGGATAATCTCCAGCTTCTCAAAATACTTAATGTAATCATATTAGCAAAACTCCTTTTGTTATGTAAAGTAACATTCGCAGATAGATCCTGGGACTTCCCACATGGACATCTCTGTGGGGACATTATTCGGCCTACCTTGCAATATTATTCATGCAGTTTCTTTCCAAGTATTTCTGATGGTTACTGGAAAAATTAGAAGTGTAATTACATGCTTATATGTGGATATTTTGTGCAATAGTGGTGTATGTAATTTACAAATATATATATACACATATATTAAATAAATAAGAGATGGCATTACTTTTACTTCACTACAAGGAAGCAGTAGGATTGTTGAATTAGTGTTTGAAGTGGTTCAAAAAGAGAAAATATACCACCAGAGATGCATTAAAACATCCTGAGGGGAAGTGTTTATTTTTATACCTGATGCTCAAAGGACAATATTTATGTTAGAATTCAAAATCAAATACAGTTTCTCAAATTCTTTATTTATTTGAAATGAAAAAAACATATTAGCTTATTCTTTTCGTTCTACTGGTGATATATTGGTTATGAAAAATGACATTTTCAAAAGGAACAAATAATATGAACAAACTAATTATGGCTCATTAGACTATAAATCATATGTAATATTGCAATTACAAGTATAACATTGCTATATTTTATTTAAAAATCAAGGAAGAGTAAAAGTTGCTTTCATCTTATGACCTATCCTGAAAAATAAAAATAAAAGGAGAAACTCTAATAGTTTTAGGTAAAATTATTATTCTAGTCATGCTGTTACTGTAGGTAGTTAGCTAGTCATTCGTAAAAGAAAGAAGCAAAGGGAATCAGACATCATCAAGCATATTCAATTGGGGAGCATACATTTGTTTCGCTAGGAAGCTACAGCTTTACACACTCCAGGGAATCACAGCATTGCCCTGCAAAGGGGATTGACAACTCTCCCTCATCCATACAGGAAGAAAGAACCAGCTTTTCAATCTCTGCAGTCCATTCACCCAGTCTATGCGAGGAAATAAGCACATGCACAAGTCCAAATGGCGCCAGAAGAGGCACTTGACCATACAGGCCTGTCAGTCTACTCTGGGAAAAGGATCAGTTGCCATTAGAAGCCCATGAAAACTTGGGAACATGATTGGTTATTTTGGAAAAGTACCTGGTTTCTCCCAAGCCCAAGATAGTATGACCCAGATTAACAAGGACATTTTCTCTCTCTTGGTCTCTCCCTCTTTTTTGGGAACATGTACCTGCACAGTTCATTCATTCATGTGTTTTCCCCACAGGCCACACTGGTCTAGCAGCCTGCAGGTGGCAGCCCCATAGCTGGCAGGTGTTCAGACTCCAGGAGAAAGCTTGAGTACACAGCACAGCAGGGAGCAGTGCGAAGCTAGTTGATGGAGACTAAGACGGCTTAGCAACCACCTGCAGGCTACAAAGAACTAAGCTTGGATATGAAACAGAAGCTCAGGACACTGGACTTTTTTGGCCTTGTAGAGGACAAAGTTGGACTTTTTTCATGGTGGAAGGGATGGAGATGGGACACAGGGGCAGCCTTCTATTTCCATGCAAATAAATCTTGCCACATCACAATTCTACTTCCACCAGCAACAATTCCATTCCAAATTCAGGTATTATTGTTGTTTTTAAAACTATATTTTATACAGACACTTCTTAGTAAGTCCAGGCTGCTATAACAAAATACCATAAACTGGGTGGCTTCAACAATGATTTATTTCTTATAGTTCTGAAGGCTGGGAAGTCCAAGATCAAGGTACAAGTAGACTCAATGTCTGGTAAAGTCACTCTCTTTGGTTTTCAGCTGTCTTCTTGATGTATCTTCACATGGTGGTGAACAGAGAGACTGATTATCTTTCTGTGTCTCTTCTTTTGAAACCACTAATCCATTTTCAGAGAGCTCCATCTGCATGATCTAAATACCTCCAAAAGCCCACACCTCTAAATCGCACTGGGAATTTAGGCTTTGACGTATGATTTTTGGGAAGTCACAGCCATTCAGTCCATAGTAGTATTCTGTTTTCAAAAACTTTACTTGTAAGAGGAAAGCACAAAATAACCTGAAATTATTGATGATTTCGTTAGATTAACTTGAACGACAGGTTAGACTGTGTTATATTGAATTTTGTTAAGTCAAAAACAGTTGAATATTGACAGACTTATAAAGTTCACCTTAATGTTAGAGGAAAACATGCACTCACAAAAAGATGTGAACAAATCATTCCAGATAAACTAGAATACCAAGATCCCTTATCAGTTTATTCCCTTGTTTTTCACAAAATCTATTGCAAATCTTCCTAATAATATAAAACCACAAGAGTGAAAACAGTTCCATTGTGTCAAAAGAATCAAAGAACTATAAATACTCCTTAGGAAACTGATAACTTGTTCTGAAAAAATAAGTTATACATTACACAATACATTGTTTCTACATGGATTAAAGGGAATATGTAAAAATTAAGCTTTGCATTTGGGAAAATACATAGTAATCATTTCCTCATTTCTAAAAATTGGAAAAAGCTTAGACCAGAAAAATCCCCTCTGTGACAGCGTGGATGGACCTAGAGAAAGTTATGCTAAGTGAAATAAACCAGAGAAAGAAAAATACCTTCTGATTTTACTCATATGTAGAATCTAATGAACAAAGTGAACTAACAAGGAGCAATGGGACAAAATATAGAGAGCAGGATGTCAGCTAGTTGGGGGGGATGTTAGGGGGTGGAGGGACTGAGCAATAAAGAAAAGGACTTGTGGACATGGACAATCGTAAGGTGATTGCTAGGGAGAAGGAAGTAGAGGGGACAATGGGGTAACATAAAAAAATACAATAAAGATTAAAAATAAAAAAATTACCCACCTATGTGACTACAAATCATATGTTAAAATGATTATAAACAGTGTTTAAAAATGGCATATGTCTAAAAGATGACCAACAGTAGTTATAACATTAATTCTTAAAGACATAAAAATTGATAAAGAATATATTCACATAGATAAATGCAACATATTAAATTCCTTGAATAATGTTATGTATTTTTTTTTAATTTTGGCCAGTCATTACTGAATAACATACACATGTAACATATATTAAAATGCAAATAATTGCCCACAAAGAAGCATTTTTGGTAATAAACATGCAAAATGAAATACAAATAAATGCATATTTTAAAATCTGCAATGCATAGAATTGCTTTTGTAACTTCCATAAATTTGATACTACAGTGAGTGTAGAAGGTGAAAATCAACTGTGCTCATAACTGTGATGTTCCTAAGAATATGAAGAGCGTCTCTTACAGAATATACTTAATGCCGCACTACATTTTACTCCTCATGTATTCTTCTAGAATATTTATGATTTTGAGTCTAACATTTAAGTCTTTAATAATCCATTAATCCATTTTGAGTTTATTATCGTGTATGGTGTAAGAAGGTGGTCTAATTTCATTTTTTGCATGCACTGTCTAAATTTCCCAACACCAAATTTTCTAATAACAGACTAAAGATAGTCCATTTTTATGTGTTTTGCAACCTTTGACAAATATTGATTGACTACAGAGATGTGGGTTTATTTCTGAAGTTTCTATTCCTTTCCATTGATCTATATGTCTATTTTTATGCTAATACTATTCTTGGAAGGCAGCTATGCTCACCACTATACTACCAATGACGCATGGTGCTATACCATTCTCATAGTATAAACTGATATCAGGTAACATGATTAATCCAACTTTGTTTTTCTTTTTTTTCCCTCAAGATTACTGTGGCTATTCAGGGTCTTATGTAATACCATATACATTTTTGGAATATTTGTTCTGGCTGTGAAATATGCCACTGGTATATGGATAGAAATTGGGTTGAATCTATAGATTGTTTTTGGTAGTATTGACATTTTAATGATGTTAATTTTTGTTATGCTTAACCAGGGTGTATGCTTCCAATTATTTGTATCTTCCTCTATTTCTTTCTTTATTGTTACATAATTTTCTGAGTACAGGTTTTTTATACTTCATAAAGGTTTAATATCCAAAGTTTATAAAGAACTTTGAAACACCAGCATCAAATATATAAACAATTCAATTAATGAATTATCAAAGGGCAGAAGTAAACACTTCTACAAAGAGGACATACAGATGGTCAATAACATATGAAAAATGCTCAACATCACTAATTATCAGAGAAATGCAAATAAAACCACTATGAGCTATCATCTCACATCTGTTAGAATGGCTATCGTCAATAAATCAACAGACAACCAAGTTGATGAGGATGTCAAGAAAAGGGAACCCTCATGTACTGTTGGTGGGAATGCACACTGAGGCAGCCACTGTAGAAAGCAGTATGAAGTTACCTCAAACAATTAGAAATATAATTACTTTATGACCCACTGATTCCAATTCCTGGAATTTATTTGAAGAAACCAAGAACACTCATTGAAAAATATATGTGCACCCCATGTTCACTGCAATATTGTTCACAATAGCCAAGATTTGGAAGCAGCCTGAGTTTCCGTCAGTAGATGAGTGGATGAAACAGCTATGGTTCATTTATACAATGGAATACTATGTGGCCATAAAAGAAGGAAATTTTACCTTCTGAGACAGCATAATAGGACCTGCAGAACATTATGCTACGTCAGAGAAAGACAAGTACCGTACGAGCTGGCCAGCAAAATGGAGACAGACTCATGGAGAGAGGCCAGGCTGACAACGGTCACGGGGCCTTGGACCACGGTGTGGTAAACTGCAGCGTGATGGGCGGGGTGGGGGAGGTAGAGCAGGGTATGGAGGAGTGAATGATAATGGGCAAAGACCTGACTTGTCGTGGTGAACACACATTATGGTATACAGATTGTATGTTGTGGAATTGTGCACCTGTAGCCTGTGTAACTTTGTTCACCAGTGTCACCCCAATAAATTCAATACAAAGGAAAAAAGGACAACTGCACAATGATTATCAATCCTTTTACATCATTATTGTTGATCTCTTCCTAAGTACATCCCATATCTTGCTTCATTTTGCCCACCTCTTTAACAAAAATAACTGAGACCACCAATTGTTGAACTGTTCCACCGTCTTAAAAGCATCTAAAATAACCCTATGTCCCTGATTCTTCCTTAGCATAATTCAGCTCACATGCAAACTCTATAAATGTCCTCTCTCTATTGATCTTTCCAGTGATGTTCCAGGGTTCCTGTGATCTGTGCTAGCCATTAAGCAGCAAGTTAAATAAATATAATTTAGTTCAACTACAAGAGTTTTCCAATGACCTTTGTATGTTGTGGGTTTCTTTAGTAGGCATTCTTCTCTTATTTTCACTAGGTAGATACTTACTATGGTTACATTATCTATCACATTCAGGAAGTGAAGGAAATGGAATAAAAGGTTAGCAATTTAGCTCTGTCTCTTTTCTTCTTGCTAAATTAAATAATATATAACTAAAATAAATATGGCAAACAAATCATTAACTGTGTGAAATCTGGACAGTGAATCCATGAGAATTTGTCCTGGTGTTCTTTGTACCTTTCTATATATTTGGAACAATCCTCCATATATTAATAACAGGATATATTCACTACACCACTTTACCTGTACTCTCATAAACAGTCTACTTGAGGAAAGTAAAAGGTCTCTACACCACAGGCAGCCACTTTTTAGCTGTCTGGTGATTAAATGTTAAACTAGGTTTAAAATTCTTGTAAAAAAGAATGGATGTTTGCCACTCAGCTGTACCTCATGTGGACAAATTTTATATACATGAGTTGTTACTAAAAAAATAAATGCAAATAGGTAATTCAGAATATTTTTGAGGCTTCCTTGAGGATTAGCTTTCATGACAAAATAAAGAAACTAGTTTTCATTTGAACAGAACTTATTCCCCTTTTCTCCCATCATTGATGATAAAGAGTGCAGAATGGCCATGAACGGCATAATTATAGGTTTAATTTTGGAATTTTCAGATGGTTTTAAATTGTATGATATGTTTAGTGGTTCACTGGATAATGTACTTTTCCTTCTTATTTGAATATGTCATGTATTTTACAAAGATATTGTAGCACAATTACGTATTTTATAATGTATTTCCACCTTCTTTATGCATGCAATGTACAGTTCTACACACTGAAACATTTACAATCTGAATATTTAAACACAACTACATAAATGTACAAAACAGAATTTAAACAACTATGATTAGGACTTTATGGAAGAACAACAGATTTGCGAATAGTAGTGAATGCTGGGAAGTTTTCCAACTCAGCACCAGGTCCTATTTTAATGTCATGTGTGTTAGCTGCCTTTTCCTAATATTTCACTCAGGATTTCTTCCTTTCTAATCCTTTTATCACAGCGTTTCATTTTAACCGCATTAAACTTGGTTTCTTGTTGGTCAGTGTTCCTTTTAGCTCTATTTAAAGTTATTATTGTAATTTTACCTATAAACTCGCTTATTACTTTTGATATTAAAAGAAAGAATAAAATAAAATGCAACTACTGCAATACCTATAATAAGTACTAAACAGGGATAAACTACCTATTTTTAGTGAAAATGCATTAAATAAATAATTATAGTTCTTATAATTGAGTTTGCCTATCTATCTTAAGGTTAGAGTTATCACAGAAAAACTAAAACTATATGCATTACTTCTAAGTTATTGAGCTTTCTATATTGTAGACTATAGATTTAAATGCCAATAATAATTCATAGAACTCTGAATATAAAAAATTGTATAAATTAAAAATTTCCAATTTCTGTTATTATTAAAGTATGCATACACAATGCATATATAAATCATTAAGCTGACATAAAAACTGTCATTTCAGAACATAACTATACAATTTCTCCTATTAAAATTTGCTGATTGATTATAATTAGATGGGTGTTCAACAAAAGCTACTTGAACAAATTATAGAAGAAAAGAAAATCATAAATCAGAATTAACTTGAAAGAAAATTAAAATAAAATGAAATTCACCTTTTAATTTAAATTCTATAATTGATTCAGTTATCTCACTGGACAACATTGGATTCTTTCCCATTATTCATGAAAGCTCAAACACCCAATAGCAAGAGGCAATGAAATTTCAAACAGTTGATAAAGGTGACTTATTCAAATGGCAACTCGTAAGAAGTACTTCTAGGTCAAAATACATTCAACAATATCTATGGCTAATTTTCAAAACAAAGTGAAAAATAAAAGTCCATAATTACAGTCAAATATCTTATAAGTAATCATATATGGATTAAATAGTACATTTATTTGTAAATACAATACATTTGCATTTTAATTATTTAAAATTGAAATAATGGCCCTGGCTGGGTTGCTCAGTTGTGAGTTCTAACCCAGTCAAGGTACGTACAAGAATCAACCAATGGATGCATAAATATGTGGAACAGAAGTGGAACAGATGAATGTTTCTCTCTCTCATTAAAAAAAACATTCAAATTGAAATAATATATGCTACAGGTACTCTCTCAATTAGAACATTTAATGAATAGAACATACTTATTCAACTATTATAGGTAAACTGGACTGGAAGCATTTGGAGTCTGTGAGCACCATGAATCAGTAACAAGCTGCCTCTGACAAATGCAGTAAATATTTAATAAATATTGCACGAGGAACACTACTTAATGACTTAATTCTAAATTACAAAAGAATAAACGTAAGAAATGTAGTAATAATAAGTGAAGCAGCCATGAATTAAACAATTGCTATGTTCAGAATTTTCAGCTGTGCTATAAATATAAATAGTCATACTTGACATTGATGATTAACATTCTTTCAATAACCCAGGAAGAGGCTTTCACAGTCTTTATTTTTTAAATGGGAAATGGAGACTTTAGAAGGTTAACTCAAACACAATCACATATGTATACACATCAGAATCAGAAATCTAACGTAGATCTATTCGAATTCACAGTGTATGTTCTTTTTGCTCACTGCATTGCATGTCTTTCCTATTGCCATTTTCTGTATCCTGGAATTATTACTTGAGCTTATTTATTCTTAATGCTTCCACTTTTTAGACAGTATTGTATTTATTTATTTTTTTGTTTTAAAGATATATACTCTGTAAATTATGAGAAATTAGAAATTCAATTTCTGATGGAATTAATATATTAACACAGACACACACTCAAAGTCATATGTATGTATATATACTTAGTGCTGGGTAATTTTGAATAAATATTCTCTTTAATTCTAGAAACCAGGATACACAATTGCCACTCTATTTAGATTGGAATTTGGATACAGGGTAAAATTAATCTCTTTGTTTCCAATCTGCAATGCATATTACTATATAGCATGCCATATTAAAAATGCTACTATCCGAGTCTAGGGCAATTCGTCTTGTTGGTATTTCACATGGAGTTGTTTGTTGCTGAACAAATGTTTAGATTAAAACAGTAAACAGCTAAAACTTCTCACATTAACAAAATTCTCCATGATGGCTTTTAAACATATTATTGATTGAATTCCTAAACACCTGAAGAGGAAAAAAGTTAACGTGTTGATTTACACATATATATCATACATTAAAATTGGTATATTTGCATATTATGTATACATGTATACACACAAATATACAGTTAGTGTTTTTAAAAGTCTATATTTACTTGTTTTCTTTAATTTTTAAACCTTTTTAATTTTTATTGCTGACACTAATAAATGCCCATTGAATAATTATGAATACAATAATGACTTGAATGGAGCACCATTCCATCTCAAATTACATTTAAGAAAAAGCCTGACTGAAAGACCCAAGGACAGAATTCTTGTATTAGAGAAGCACATTGTTTTTATATAATATATGTATTCAATTCCCAAATATTAATTTAGAAAATTAACAAAGTAATTAAAATGTGAAAATACTTTTCTTTTATTTATAAAATATTTATTGAACATATACAATATAATGTACACAATGCCAAGTGCTGTGCATTTATCAGTAACAGATTATCCTGCCTTCTGTATTTCAGTGGGAAATGATAAATGATCTTCTCATAAGTTGGATTAAAGAAAATTTATGAGCAGTGAAATTAACAATAGGAGTTTCAACTAAAAAACAATCTCATTTACAAACATTTTTGTGTTCTTGGTCATAATAAATTTTACCTGTTTTTGAAAATACATCCACAGTTCTAAAAATATGCTATTTTTATATAATGCCAGTTGAAGGCCTTTCCATTGTAACTGTTATGCAAATAAGTCATCAATCTTTTGTGGAATAGGGAAAGTGGAGGCGGAGGAAGGAAAAAAAATGTCTTTGCTGGTTAACAGACTTATCAACTTGGAAAGACTGACAACATATTTTTATACAGGCAAATACAGTATCAATAAAACAATTGTATGCATATGTAAAACTGACAACAAAACTAATTTTACAGTTGCTATGAAAGCTCTATGAAGAAAATATCCACTTCATTGCCTTTGCAAATCAATCAGACCCTTCAAACTTCTACCATTTTCTTTCTTCAAAGATCAGAGATTAAAAACAGCGTAAGTTAGTAGGCAAGAACTCTCTGCCTCTGTCTGAAAACCTTATAGTGGCATAGTTACACTGATAATTAATATTTTTATATAAACAATAGTGACAAGGGATGCATAAAAAAATTCAGCTTTCATAGAGGGATTTTCCTGAACATGGGTCACTTCCCATTGGTTTGCCACCAACATGTAGATATGTTCAAACTATTACACTGCTATTTTTCTCTTTACTTACAAATTATTACTTACAAATATATATATATGCATACATAATAGCAATGTAATACATATCAGTAAAACCATTTTTTCTAATTACTGTTTGCATTCAATATTATTTTGTATTAGTTTCAAGTGTTCAGCTTAGTAGTCATGTAACTGAAACCAAGGTTCAGCTGTGTGCCTTAATGAAAGCCAAACTTGTGAGACAGGTGCTGGTGGAAAAGGAAAGAGGTTTTATTCAGGTGATGGCAGCCTGGTAGATGGGGGACTCTTGTCTCCAAGCCCATCTTAACTTCTCAGTGCAGGCAGGGGTTTTTATAAGGAGGGAGAGTGAAAGCAGACCAAAGAGATCAGGGGGAGAGGCTAAAGATGTTCATAGTCCTGGCTGGCCCCAATATGGGTCTTTAATGACAGTATCCTGGAGCTGGTCAGTGCCAGCCAAATTCCTGCAGTTAGGTATCCACATCACCCAAAGTCTTGGTCAAGGCCATTTCTTGTACAAGTAGGAACTGGAGCTTCTGATGCCTGCAATACGAGTATGTAAGTTAGTATGTGAGTTATTTTTATCAGTTTATTAGTACATTTTTTTTTCTAATTCCATTTCATGGTAAGTCAGAGTAATATAAAGTTTTTATTCCTTGTTACAGTCAGACAATCATATGCTTTACAAAAATTTCCCTGTTGCCCTGATATTTCCAATACGTGGCTGGCCACATACATAGCTCTTAAATATTAGTAACTTTCTTTGTATGTTGTAGCTAACATCCTTGTGATTATTTTGTAACTACTAATTAGTACTCCCTAATCCCTTCACCATTTTCACTCAGTCCCCCAATCCTCTCTCCTCCTGCACTCATCAGTTGTCTCTGTATCTATGAGTCTATTTCTATTTTATTTATATTGTATTTTAGATTTCACATATAGGTGAAATCATAATTATATTTTTTATTTATAGTTGTTTCTTGGATTTCCATAAAGTTAAAAGATAATAAAATAAGCATAATTTTAGGAAAAAAAGTTTAGAAGAATGAAAGTAAAATATGTTTGTTTTAGTGTGGTAAGTACTTCTGGGCAAACAGATTTAATATCAACAATAGATCTAACCTGTAGCTTTCCATCAATCTATTTTCTTTGGTAGATAATAGCTCTAATATTAAGTTATACATTTTGAGTCACTTTGAAGGAAAAGTTAAATCTCAGCATAATACATACCTTTAAAATACAAATCACTGGATAATTATTTCCAGGCACCCATATTTGAAGTGATAAAACTACTTGATAAAATTTTAATATTTGAATGCAATATGAATTACATTACACTGACTTAGACTTGTTTTAATGTTCTTTCTGAATATAATTTGCCTAGTTCTGTCAAAGTGCTCTCCTAGGCAACCATCAGTTGGAGCACACGCCTGGCTCGCCACTTAAGGTGCACGGGTCCATAGATGCTGTGCAGAGGACATGAGGGGGTGCTCTAGATGTACATGCCTAGCACCAGGAGGTGAGCTGAGCCTGTGGCATCTCCAGGCTTCCTGATGGCAGGTCTTGCAACTCCCCTCTCCCCACTACCATAGACAGTCAGGGGACTCTGGAAGTCTTCCCCATTGGCCAAGATGGTGCAGAGGGCGGTTCTTACACCACGGGTTCCAAAAGCTAGAAAGATGAGTGAGCAGGGCCCCAGAGCAATGAAAGATAGCAAGATAACTGGGATAGAAGAGAAGTCCATCCTTCCCCATCCAAATAGGAATGGAGGGCTTAAGCAGGAAGGAGAGACAGTCCGTGAGTTTAGAGTCCACCATGCTCCCAGGTCGTGCAGCGCCTGAATAAATCTCTTTTTTTTCCTCCACTGCACCTGCCTCACAAGCTCGGCTTTTGTTGCAGCAGGCAGCTGAACCCACCTTTCAGTCACAAAAGTCCAGGCCTACTGATGGTGACTGCTCTTCAAACAAGTTCATATGCATGTGCACTGCATGTTTCCTGCACCTCCCTGGAGCCTCCATTTTGTTAAGATATTTTGTTACATTGTGGTCAAAATCAGCGTGTAATTTTTGGACTAAGGGGCTGCTAATTCATCCAGTAGCTTAAAACAGACTAATCAAACACTTTCCTGAAGCAAGAGAAGTGAAAAACTTCGATAACATCTTTAGATTATTTTATGCCCTTTACTAATTAAGATTTTTTACAATAACCTCTAAAGTAATATGAAAATGGATATACATAAAGCAATTGATTAGTACCTTTTTGCATAATGAACACTTTTTATATATATTTTACTGATTAAGCTATTACAGTTGTCCCATTCCCCCTACTTTATTCCCCTCTGCCCTGCATACCCCCCACCACTTTCCCTCCCTTTAATTCTTGTCCATGGGTCATACATATAAGTTCTTTGACTTCTACATTTCCTATACTATTCTTAACCTTCCCCTGTCTGTTTTCTACCTACCATTTGTGCTACTTATTCTCTGTACCTTTTCCCCCTGAAAACTTTTCTTTTACAAAATCATTTGTTAGAAATTGTTAAATAATAGAATATCATAGTCAAGGACCTCATATTTTCTGCTTCTTCATCATCTGAATTTCCAATTAAGATAATGACTGAAGTATGAATCAAATTCAAGTATCTTAAACTAATTGTATACTTTTTGCATTATCAGTACCTTAAAGTTATTATAAT
Organism: Micronycteris hirsuta; assembly: GCA_004026765.1. NCBI lineage: Eukaryota > Metazoa > Chordata > Mammalia > Chiroptera > Phyllostomidae > Micronycteris > Micronycteris hirsuta. The sequence goes on along the minus strand of PVJI01007784.1, from coordinate 1,958 downwards.
TACATTAAATGACTACAATTATAAAATGATTATATACAATTTCTTTAAAAAATATTCTTTGAGTAAAATAAGTAATATTTATCCAAACCTATTCTTTTTGCTTTGTAGGTGAAATAAAAACAAGCAAAGGAATTTTTATAGTTTCCCCATTTCCTAAAAACTTTATTTTCAGAGTAAGTAAACATACCTGTTTAGGCACTATCCAAAGGACTATGAGGTGAGGCTGAATGTCACAGGAAACAAAGGACAGAAAGGAGTAGAGAAGGCGCTTTAGGGGGCAGGACAGAGAAATATACACAGCACTCTAAAGCAGGATTTTACTCTCTGAAAAACTGGAAGGAAGTAAAGCCTTCCACAAAAGAAGTAAAATGTTTGTTTCCTATATTCCACTCTACACCAAACTCTGATTTCATTCACCATTCTCTTTGTCCACTGCCCCTCAGCCAGCTGCTGCTTTCACACCGAAGCGGAATCCCAGGTCTGTAACTTCCAGATATCCAGCCCGCCCACTAATGTAATATTTTCAGCAGTACGTGGATGGCAACTCTTTACTTTGTTTGTTCTTTTCCCTTTTATCATCGGTGCAGCGCAGATCCTGACTTTACCGGCAGAAAGGCATATACCATGTGTCTCGTCCTGATAATGACTATCAATGTTTAATTATATTTAAAATTCATAATGGAAAGAAATTATTAATAAATTGTGATAAACATGCTATGTGAAATCTGTAACAACTTGGTGCTGACAATGTTATTGGATTTTATGACAAAGTTACCAGATTGAAAATAAGTCATGCATGCCCAGAAAATTTACACGGCTCTTTGCCCAATACAAAAGACATTAGTCATTTTTTTAACATTTGCATAAGATTCCTCGCTCTGCCCTGCATTAGCTTCCTGACCTTGGCAGTCACTTATCTTCTTTAGAAACTCAGTTTTTTCTGTCCAATAAATTAACATGAAAGGATTAGACCTTGTTATTTCTAAAGTTACTTCCGGGTATAAAGCCCTGTTTTTTATGACTGAATTAAAAAACATCTCTCAGAAAGGTGCTATAAAATAGACAAATATAGCCTGGCTGGTGTAGCTCAGTGGATTGAGCGTGGGCTAGGAACCAGAGGGTCCCGGTTCCATTCCCAGTTGGGGCACATGCCTGGGTTGCAGGCCAGGTCCCTAGCTGGGGCCATGTGAGAGGCAACCACACATTGCTGTTTCTCTCCCTCTCTTTCTCCTTCCCCTCTCTCTAAAAATAAAATAAATAGAATCTTTAAAAAAATAGACAAAAATAGACATCTTTCACATGCTAATTATGCGACATGAATGTATTTGCTTTCCTGCTGATTGCACAAATCATAATTTTGGAGGTTACAGATAACAGTCATGGGAAATTCATACACATCACAATGTGAGATAAAATATCTCTTTGTTATTGATATATTTTTTAAAAGGACACTAGAAACATTTGGTTTGTCTTTACTGTTTCTTCTAGTCTTCAATCAAAAAGTAATTGACCTCAAAAATTCTATCTTATTTCTACTAGTTAAATTTTAAGACCAGATTTATATCAAATATAAAATAGTGGAAAATTTAATATTCTACAGTGGCTATAGTGCAATAGTGTAATTAATAAAATTAAAGGTTGCCACTCTATGATTATTCCTTAAAAAAATTTTTTAGATTTTATTTATTTGTGCTTTTCAAATACTTTGTGCATTTGTTTAAAACTAATTAAATATATTAGCCTTTTTTTAAAACTATATTTTATTGATTATGCTGTTACAGTTGTCCCACTTTCCCCCCCTTCTTGACCCCCACCCCCTTACCCCCCTTTCCCTACCCTTTAGTTTTGTCCATAGGTCATACACATAAGTCCTTCTGCTCCTGTACTTCCTATACTATTCTTAACTTCCCCCTGTCTGTTGTCTACCTACCATTTATGCTACCTGTTCTGTGCCCCAT
>PVJI01007783.1:0-75705 GCA_004026765.1 Micronycteris hirsuta | reverse complement strand
TTGTGAGTTTGTTGTCATTTTACTGTTCATATTTTTGATCATCTTCTATTTCTTAGCTAAGCCCCTTTACCATTTCATATAATAAGGGCTTGGTGATGATGAACTCCTTTAACTTGACCTTATCTGGGAAGCACTTTATCTGCCCTTCCATTCTAAATGATAGCTTTGCTGAATAGAGTCATCTTGGATGTAGGTCCTTACCTTTCATGACTTTGAATACTTCTTTCCAGCCCCTTCTTGCATATAACGTTTCTTTTGAGAAATCAGCTGATAGTCTATGGGAACTCCTTTGTAGGTAACTCTCTCCTTTTCTCTTGCTGCTTTTAAGATTCTCCTCTTATCTTTAATCGTGGCTAATGTAATTATGATGTGCCTTGGTGTGTTCCTCCTTGGATCCAACTTCTTTGGGACTCTCTGAGCTTCCTGGACTTCCTGGAAGTCTATTTCCTTTGCCAGATTGGAGAACTTCTCCTTCATCGTTTTTTCAAATAAGTTTTCCATTTATTGCTCTTCCTCTTCTTTTTCTGGCATCCCTATGATTTGGATGTCAGAACATTTAAAGTTTTCCCGGAGGTTTCTAAGCCTCTCCTCATTTTTTTGAATTCTTGTTTCTTCATTCTGTTCTGGTTGACTGTTTATTTCTTCCTTCTGGTCCAAACCATTGATCTGAGTTCCGGTTTCCTTCCTGTCACTGTTGGTTCCCTGTACATTTTCCTTTATTTCACTTTTCATAGCCTCCACTTTTTCCTCTATTTTGTCACCATACTCAACCATTTCTGTGAGCATCCTGATTACCAGTGTTTTGAACTGTGCATCTGATAGTTTGGCTGTCTCTTCCTCACTTAGTTGTATTTTTTCTAGATTTTTGATCTGTTCTTTCATTTAGGCCTTTTTTTTTTTTTGGCTTTGATGTGCCCATTATGTAGTAAGGGGTGGAGCCTTAGGTATTTGTCAGGGTGGGGTGACCTACACTGCTTTGTTTTGATGCTGTGTGTGGGGAAGGGGATCCCAGAGGGAACAATGCTGCTTTTTCAGCTCTCAGCCGATTTTCACTCCTTCCGCCGCTACCCACAAGCAAATTGGGTCCTTCTGGTGCTGATTCCCAGGTGGGTGGTTTGTATATGTTCTAGGACCCTGTGGATCTCTCCAACGAACTCTCCTGTGAGGCTGGGAGTTTCTCCTGCTTCCTCAACCCTCACAGGTTTTTTCATTCAGAGGTTTTGAGGCTTTATTTCCCTGCACTGGAACCCTGGGTTGTGTGGTCTGAGGTCTCACTCCTCAGTTGTTCCTCCCGGTTTATCCACATGCAAATGTGGGTCCGCCTGGTCTGCCAGCGCTGCCTCACCTGGTCCTTCAGCCGCCAGTTTGCTGAGAATCCTCTCCACACTGGCTGCCAGTCTCCGCTCCTCCTACCAGTCTGGATGAATGTTTCTCTTAACTCCTTGCTTGTCAGACTTCCATACAGTTCGATTTTCTGGCAGTTCTGGGTTTTTTTGTTTTTAAATTTGTTGTCCTTCTTTTGGTTGTGCGAGGAGGCATGGTGTGTCTACCCATACCTCCAGCTTGGCTGGAAGTCCTATAGGTATGTTTTTGAAACCTCTATTATTTGCCCACTGACCTGCTTGTCTGTCCCTGGGTTAGTGCTATACTCTTTCAATCAGCTTTATGTTTTGTTTTGTTAAATGGTAGCAGAAACTCTCCTGTAAAAAAAAATATTGCCTAATCTTCAAAGTTTGTCTCCATATCAACTTTAGAACCAGTTTGTTAATTCCCATTAAAGTTCTGTTGGTGTTTGAATTGAAATTAGATGCACAAACTAATTTGGGGAAACCATCATTTCTGCAGTGTCGAGCTCTTAACCTGGCACCTGGTGCATGTCTCCATCAGTCAGCTCTTCTATTCAAGGGTGTCTGAAAAATGCTGTTTGTTTTTAAGTGTTTTACAAATTTTGTCTATGTTCATTGTGGATGATAATATCTTTTCCCATACATTTTTTTTTTCTAATTCTACATGTGAAGTATTTTAAAACTGTTGATGGATTAAAAAAAATAATGATCTTGATTTGGCCATCTTGCACAACTGTCCTATTTAATCATTAGTTCTTCACTGGACTATCTTGGCTAATTTTTTGGGTAACCAAATTACCTAAAATGGTGACGGCTACATCATGTCCTTTTTGGAAGCAGATCATTTCTATTTCACTTGTTATCCCATCGCTGGAGACGCCCAGCGCAATGGGAAGTGGTAGCCATGATGCTGGGAGTTCCTGTGTCGGTCCTGACTTCCTTCTTTCATTTATTCCACAGATATTTACCGGGAGTCTTCTCTGTGCCAGGCACTGTTTGGGGCCTTGGCGACTCAATAGTGAACTATTAAGATGATTGTATGGTTTTTCTTATTTATTCACATAGCAAAATACATGACTAGATCTCAGTGGATTTCTTAGGAGAATCCTGTGATATGCTGTAGATTCAGTTTGGTGGTGTTTTGTTTAGAATTTTTGCCCCAGGGTTGGATTGGCCTACAGTTTTCCGTTTTGTTCCACCCTTTATTCAAGTTTGGTGTCGTTGCCATGCCAGCCTCGGAAAACATGTTGAGAAGTCTTCTAGCATCTTCCTATGGCCTAGAGCAGTGTGTACGACACTGGCATTATTGGTACTTCAGTTTTAGTAGATTGTGCTCATAAAACTCACTGGGCCTAGTGCCTTTTCTAAAAACTTTTGACTATTTAAAAAATATCTTCTATGATTATTGGCCTAGTTGGGTTTTCCCCACCTCTTTTTACATTAATTTCAGTATCGAAAATCACTTAATTTAGCTTAGATTAAAAAATTTCAAACTGATGTATAAAATTTAAACATATGGCCAGCCCCTTTATTATTTCTAATATTATTTATATGTGTACTCTCTCCCTTTTCTTAATATTTTTATTTTTATTTTTTTTAAAGATTTTATTTATTTATTTTTAGACAGAAGGGAATGGAGGGGGAAAGAGATGGGGAGAAACATCAATGTGTGGTTGCATCTCATGTGGCCCCCCTGGGGACCTGGCCTGCAACCCAGGTATGTGCCCTGACTGGGAATCGAACCAGCGACACTTTGGTCCACAGCCTGCACTCAATCCACTGAGCTACACCAGTCAGGGCTCTCTCTCCTTTTCTTTTCTTTTTTCTTTTTTACTGATTCCAGAGAGAAGGGGGAGAGAGAAAGAGAGGGAGAGAAACATCAATGTGAGAGAGAAACATCTATCATTTGTCTCTTGCATGTGCCCTGATCAGGGACCAAACCCACAGTCCAGGCATGTGCCTTGACTGGGAATTGAGGCCGAGACCCTTTGGTTTGTGAGATGACACCCAACCAACTGAGCCACTCTGGTTAGGGCTCTTTTTTCTTAAAGACAGAATCACTGGATTTTGGTCTATTTCAAGGGTGTTTTCAAAAACCATCTGGTGTGCTTTTGTTGGTCACCTTCTTGGTACCCACCCTGCCCCCAGATTACCCCAGGTTCTGGTGAGTGGCCCACTGCCTCCGCCATGCTGCTCATGTGCTTCGGGGCAAGGGGCGATCGTACCGCCAGCTCCCAGGAGGGGTGGCACACAGGCTTCACGCAGAGGGCATCGTCTAGCCCCCCAGCCACCTGACCTCAGCGGGTTATCCCAGTCAGCATCAGGCACGGCTGGAGCAGAGCCCCATGCTCTCCCTCTGCATGTGGGGGAGGAGGCAGAGCAGGTGGGCTGTTGGCAAACATTTTGCAACAAGGGGACCAACTCAGAATGCAGCTGCCACCACTGAGGAGAGGGGACAGAAAGGTAGGCCTGTTTGAGTGGAAGTTTCTCTTACTTAGGCACTTCCGAATGGTACAAACTAACTTCTGGTTTTAGTGATCAAATCTGCTCCTGTTTGTTCATTTTATTTCATTAAAGCTCATTTAGATTTAGTAATTCCAAGCTTTTCCTTTTTTTAAATATATAAATATATTTTTAAAGATTTTACTTATTTATTTTTAGAGAGAGGGGAAGGGAAGGAGAAAGAGAGGGAGAGAAACAGCAATGTGTGGTTGCCTCTCGCGTCCCCCAGTGGGGACCTGGCCTGCAACTCAGGCGTGTGCCCTGGGTGGGAATCAAACCAGTGACCCTTTGGTTCGCAGGCCTGTGCTCAATCCACTGAGCTACACCAGCCAGGGCCCAGGCTTTTACTTTTGAGAGATTTATTTATTGTTCTTTTTCTAAGTTCTTGAGTATGTTCAGTTCATTATTATAGACTTCTTTGGTTTCTAATATTTTCATTTAATCCCATAAAATTCCCCCTGAGTCTTACTTTAGCCATATTTCATAGGATTTGATATGTACTGACCTCATTGTCTTTCATTTTTATATTTTTAATTCCATACTATACTTCTTATTTAACCCAAGAGTTAAATAGAAGGGTATTATTTAATTTCCTGACGGATAATTTAGGGGGAAGGGTAGAAGCTTCTCCTTTTTCTCTATTAAAAATTATATCACAATATGGACTTAATTATTTCTGCATTTTGGAACTGATTGAGGTTTAATTTGTGCCTACTAAATGTGCGTTTGAAACAAAATTGTGTGTTTTGAAACAGAGTTCTAGCTATAAGCTGGTTGGATCAGGCGTGTTGATTGTGTTATTCGAATCCACTCAACACTTCCAATATTTTATGTCTGTATAATCCACTGACTTCTGAGAGGTTTACCACAGGAATTAAAACTTTGTCTATTTCTTCTTACAGTGATAATAATTCTTGCTTTATGTTTGAAAGCTGTGCCATTAGGAGAGCAGGATTAATGCCTACTACACCATCTTGGTGGGGTAAATACCCTATTAATATACAGTATGCCTTTCTCCTATTTAATATATATTTTTTTCAAAGATCTGGCTCTCATCTTATAGAGTTCATTTCTAATTCTGCTGTTCAAATGGACTAGGGTATACTTTTATATTTTGTGCATGTTTCCTACAGATTTTTCTTGGGTTTATTTTGTACCTTTTGTAATTTCTTGATTTGAGCATTTAATTCATTTACTTTCATTTTCGATATTCAGTAATAAATACCTTTAAGGTTATGGATTTGCTTTGAACACATCCAATAAGTTTTTTTATTCGTTACTCTCATTATTAGTGTTTTCTAAATCGTTTATAGGGTATTTTTATTTCCTCAAATAAGTTAAGAAAGTTTATTTAAAAATTTTCAAATAACTTGATTTAGCTTCCTCTTTTATTATTAAATCCTTGTTTCATTGCATCATGGTAAAAAATGTGGGCCAAACTAGGTCAACTTTTAGGGAAGTTATTGTGGTTTCCTTAGTAGTCTAGTGTGCGGTTGATTTTTATAGATATTTCATTCCTCAAAGACACAGAGTGGGAGACTCTCGCACTACAAGCGAGGGTTCTCAATTTCTCGTGAATCACTGGTTGATTTTGCTTTGCATGTTTGATGTTGTTTATGGGCAGAAACTTCATGATATTACACAGTCGTAATTTTTGTCTCTTTCCAACATAAATTAACGTTCTCTGTTTAAAGCTTTCATGCTGAATCACGTTAGGGATTAACGTTGTCATTTCTATCTTTGCTTACATACACTTAATGTTTTTTGCCCATCTTTTTACTTTCAGCTGCTTATGTCCCTTTGTTCTAGGTGGGCCTGTAATAAGTAGCAGGTGAGTAAATATATTTTTTCTACTCAAAACCTGTAAGAATCTTTGACTTTTAAAGCAGGGTTCTTTTGGTATTCACCTTGGTGATGATAATGGAGATGCGTTTTTATTCAATTGTCTGGCTTCATTTTATTGCTTGTTGCCCACAAAGTATTTCTCTCTCTCCCCCTCCCCCTGCCTCTTCCTCCTAGAGGAAATGCGATTGTAGGGATAATCATTTCCTTGATTTTCTACCATGTTTCCCTAAAAATAGTTTGTTTTGCCTGTTTTTGAATTTCTTACAATACGTGCCCTTTTGTGTCTGGCTTCTTTCACTGGGAAATATGTTGATGAGATTCACCACGTCCTCACGTGTCCGTTGTCACTGCTGCTGAGGACTCTGGGCTTCCACCCTGTCCTTGATGGGGGCAGGCACGGTTTCTGCTTTCCTCACAACCCTGAAGCTCTCTCTCTGCAGCGGTGGCCGCAGCCCATTCCCCGGCAGTGTGCGAGCAGCCGCGTTACCCCACATCCTCGCCGACACTGGCAATGGGGTGGGGCAGGAGCCAGCTGTCCCCGTGGACAGTGTGAGGAGCCTGGGATCCCTGCGAGGGGACCTCAGTGGAGTGGTGAGGAGGGGCCCCAAGATGTCATCTATCCTGCTGATTCGTGAAGGCCCAGGCCTGCGATCTGCTTCCTTTCAGGAAGCCACCTTCCCAGGCCCGGAACACCAGACCTCCCTCCACCCAGGAGCTGTTCTCCTGCAACTGCAAAACCCGTGGGAAAAAGGAAGAGTCTAGTTGCAGCTCAGTCACCACAACCAGAACTAGCCATGTGCTTCTCCGTGCCTCGGGCCCCATCCTCCCGGGGGTCTTCAGAGGAGTGCCATAAAGGAGCGTGGACTGGGCACCAGGGGTGCCTCGTGAGCCCAGCGCGAGGGACTGTCACAGCCTTGGGATTGGGCATATGGGACCTCTGAGACTCAGGCTGAGCCCAGGAGGCACTGTGACAGGCCAGACACCAGGTGCTGTCACAGGCTCCAGGCCAGGCACCGGTAGCACCGTCCCAGGCAGGTGTCCTGGTGGGGCCTCGCCGTGGCGACACTGTGTCCTTTTCAGCACCCTGATGCTGTTCCAGCTGGGTGAGCCCCAACCCCCGGCTACCGTGAATAAACAAACCCTGAGTTCTAGAACTCTCTAGAACATTGGAGATGCCCTGCCATTGTCCCGTCCCCACATCCCAGTAGGAGGCCTGGTGTGGCCGAGCTCCGGCTTACCATGGCGTGTGGGCAGGGAGATCTTCAGGACCTCTCACTGCCATTTTCTGCTGGCAGACTTGGGAGTCCCCTCTATGTGGGAGGTAGGACTTTGGGGACTTGGGACAGGGGCAGGAGGGGTCTGTGTCAGCCGTCCTCATGCCCGATGGGTACATCTTCGCCAGACTTCATGGTGTGCGAAGCCTGGGAACCTGGACGGTGTCGAGGCCGTGCCTGTTTGCAGGGCTACATGAACACAAGGGAAGAGCCTTATTGAAAACGGAGGGACAAGCTAACGTCCATGGAGCAGCAGAGCTTGTTTGGGGGGCACACTCTAGGAGAACAGGGGCTTGTGATGGCCGTGTGCGGTGTGGGTGACTGCTGACCCTCCGTAAGACACTCTTCAGATGGCTCACGTGCCAACGCCCTGAGCGGTGGGCTTTAGCAACACCCTACCTCACCATCAGAAGCCAGAGAACTTAAGTGCCTGTGGAGCCAGGATCCAATACCAGGTTTCAGTAGACTCTTTGAGGGTAAAAAGTTTGGGGTCCCAGGTGACAGAATGTCTCTGGGCGACCACACATATCCTTGTGGGGCAGTCCTGGCTCAGTCACCTGCCCGCCGTGTGCAGCAGTGGCTGCTTGTGACAGCGGCAAGGCAGCCCTTCCTCCTCCACGGGGTGCTGTGGCCAGGGCTCTGAGGGTTGCTTTGCTGCCTGAGAGTCTGCACGGGGCTGGCACGGCCCCTTCTCTCTCTTTTTCCTCAGAGCCCTGGTTCTGGGGCTGTGGTCAGACCAACCTGTCCTGCAAGGTGGTGAATGGGAAGGTGTTAGATGTGGGCAAATGGCCCTGGCAGGTGAGCATCCTGTTCCTGGGTGTGTACGTCTGCAGCGGCTCCCTCATCCACCACCAGTGGGTCCTCACGGCTGCGCACTGCTTACAGAGGTCAGTCAGGGTGGCAGCCGGTCCCAGGGGCTTCGCTTTCTGGCCTGGGGGTCCTGGTGAACCTGGGGTTCTGGAAGTGGTGGCCTTCCTGCTGGTGATCCGCTGCCTACCCGTGGCCCTGCAGGTCCATGGATCCTAGCCAGTACACCGTGATGGTGGGGGTCCAACGCCTCCCGGAAAACGGCACTCAGCTCCTGCTCTCTCGTGTCGTGATTCACGAGAATTTCAAGAACCTCATGTCCAACGACATTGCCCTCCTGAAGCTCAAGGACCCCATTACCTGGTCGCCCCTCGTCCAGCCTGTCTGCCTACCTACCACCAAACTCACACCATCTAAGGGGACCTTGTGCTGGATGATTGTGTGGGGGCGTCCTAGTATACTAGGTGCGTGGAGGCGGGTGGGCGCCTGCGTCTTCAGAGCGCAGCTCCACCACCGGCTCACCTGTTCCTTCCTTCCTTCCCTCGCTCAGTCCGCCAGCACACATTCCCTGAGCCCCTGCACTTGCTGCACCTCCCCTGACCTCTGTCGGTGGGAAGACACACACGGTGCTCTCATGTAGAAGACGCACATGACCTTCATGGACCTCAGCTCCCTAAGTTAAATCCAATGCCAAGCTGTCACCTTGCAGCATGGTAGAAAATTAACCCTTGACTAGTAATGGGCTCCCCCATCGGCAGGGGGCAGGAGGGCCCCGTCCAGCGGGCACTGAGGCATTGGGCAGCTGAACACCAATTACCTCGAGACCCCAATAATTTCTGGAGGTCTGCCGCCTGTTGGTGTCACTCTGGAGTTCTAGAATCTAGGAGCCTTTGTGGGGTCCTGTCTCCCAGAGGGTGGCACACGCTGGGCTCCAGGGTCTTGCCCTCTTGCCAGGCAGCCACGGAGCAGTGACCAGCCCTTCACCCTCGTGGACCCTGAATTCCTGGGGTAATCTCTTCTTGACCTCATTTTAGTGCCTGGATGTCACTCGCTTAAGCCCCTTGAGCGACTTTTGCTTAGTCTTGTTAATGAGCTTGGGCTTTTTCAAAAGTCAGGCTGTGGGCCGGGCCTTTATAAATCAGCACCCCAGGAAATGGCCCTGTGCCCCACGTCAGGGGATGTGGGTGACCCAAGGTAGAGTTGTACCAAACTGTTGAAGGCATGCCAAGGCAGGACTTCTCTCTCTTTAGCGACCCAAAAGGCCCCCTACAGTCTTCAGGAGGTGGCCGTCAGGATCGTAGACAATAAGATCTGCAATCAGCGGTACCGGTTCCTCTTCCTGAAGGACCAGAAGATGTCCACTGGGAAGGACATGCTGTGTGCCAGCTCGGAACTGGGTGTAGACTCTTGTGAGGTGCGGAGTGAGCGGCCTGGGGCAGGGAGGGGCTTTCGGGGGCCGCGCCTTCCTTTTCACAGGGCACTGGGAGACCTCGTGCACATCTCCTTCCCCAGGACTCAGCTCCCCAGGCTGTGAACCTGGGGCGAAAGCACCCTCTGCTCCTGTCCACAGTGACAGTCGCAGTGGCACTGCTCCCCAGGTCATTTGAACACATCTGAGCGGCAGCCGGTCACGTGTCTGTGGGTCTGAGCCAGTTTTGCATAAATGGCCTCGTTCAGTAAACACGCTTCTGCCTCTTGCGTCCACTCAGCGCGGCCCACTCAGCACGGTCCACTCAGCACAGCCCACTCAGCCTTTGTGCTCCGTCTTGTTTCCTTCCCCCAGTGGGGCTGGGCTCCATCTTCAGCGGTGTTGAGGAAGTCACCCTCTTTGTTAAGTCCCAGGGTTAGGATTGCTTCATGTACCGCACACATGTGACCCATTCTGGAACGTTTGAAGTGAATCATCTACTTCCTGGACTCTGCGCGGAAGTCGCCGGTGAAATCACACAGGCCCGTTTCCCTCTGAGGGGTCGCTCCTGGGCAAGGTTTCAGGCTGCCCGTGCCGATGGGACTTGCGGGTTTGCATTTTCTTAGAAATCATTCACTTCATCCAGAATCGAAGCGCACGCGGAAGAAGTTATAAATAGTCTTCAGATAATGAGTAAATGGATTCTCCCTGGATGTGGTTCTCATCTCTTTTCTCCTTACACCACACACTATTTGCATTTTCCTTTTCTTTCTGTTTTTCTTGATCAGACTTACAAGGTGCGTGTCTGTTTTGTCGTTTATGAAGGGCAAGCTATCGGTTTCATTTCGTAGGCCTATGACTTTTCTGCTTCCCGACGCATGAGTACCCTTCTGTCTTCATGACTTGAGCTGCCTGTGCGGTGATGAAGAATTGATGATAATAAATAATTTCCTCTCTCATTTGGTCTTAAAAGTATTTAGACCAGGACTCTTTGCGTGTACTTCAGGCCCACATCCCGTGGGCTTTGGGGCATGGTGTGCTCTTTCCTTTCTCCACCCTAATTGTGGACTTGAATTTTGTTTTTATTGTAACATTTTGAAAGTTAATTTTTTTCCTGTGAAGCAGTGGTTCACATTTTGTTATTGGGTTCTGGTTTTATTTTTCCTTGGATGAGAGAATGTCCACAGACGAGAATCTCTTTCTCTCTCCCCCACCCCCATTCTCTCTCGCAGCTCTCTGGGTTGCCAGAGCCCCGCTAAGCATGGCTCTCAGGGAAGCACCGCTAACACTATCATCACTAGCTTGATCTCTCCCTCATCTTACATTTTTTTCTCCCTGCAAAAGGTTCCTACTCCAATCTGTTTAATACATGTCTTTAAAGATGCCTATATCTGCCCTGGCTGGTGCGGCTCAGTGGACTGAGCGCGGGCTGGGAACCAAAGGGTCGCCGGTTCGATTCCCAGTCTAGGGCACATGCCTGGGTTGCAGGCCAGGTCCCCAGTGGGGGCCATGTGAGAGGCAACCATACATTGCTGTTTCTCTCTCTCTCTGTCTTCTTCCCTTCCCCTCTCTCTAAAAATAAATAAAATCTTAAAAATAAAATAAAAAAAGATGTCTATATCGTTGAGAAATACATATAGCGTTGCTATCTGTATATTTTAATTTGCATCAGTGATATTGTGCTCCGTATCCTTTCCTGTATTCATTTGCTGAGATGTCTCAGTGTATTAGAGCATCCGTGTTAAGAGGTTTTATTCCTTCAAGTCATTGCCCGCATGCGCCCTATGTCAAATCATCATGGGCAGAGCCCATAATTTCCAGCCACTTGCAATTACTAAACGCCCTATCCTATTATAAGTCTCAGTTTGAAAATCGGTTTGATTTAAACCTCACTAAGCCCTACCCATCTCCTTCCTCTGGTGCGCCTGGGGGATGGGGTCCCTGTGCCTCCAAACTGTAGGGGAGCTGGTGACTGGGTGATCTAGTCTAGGTAACCCTTGGATCTCCCTCAACTCTCTTTCTGTGCTTGCTATTCAGAGTTTCCTTAGGTATGCTAAGTAGCGACCTCTAGTTGGTTTTAGACAGAATAGGTGCTCTGGGTTTCAACCCTCTCTCGGGTTTTGGACTCTGAGGAATCTTTATTTTCTTGTCAGCTCACTCATGCATTTAAAATGATAATCTCAACTGTTCAGTTACCTTCAGCAAGGTTGGGTAGGGCGGCCAGTCTTCCATGCTGTAGGAAGCCAAGTGCTGAGAATTGATTTCATTACGTTGTTTTCAGTTGACTCATCCCAGGACAGTGGTATATTGGGACATTCATGTAGGTCTTCTTTTACGTTTTTAGGTCTAGTTTTATCCTTTTCCCCTTAAGTGTCTTATGCACTCTTATTAGATTCTGTTCTGTAAGTCTTGGTTTGCATTATCTTTAAAAATCTATATCATCCGTGCCTGTATCTAGAGAGAGAGAACTGTTTTTCTGGTTTTTCTAATTTATTACTTTCCAATGATACCGAAGAATGTAAGGAAAGTTTGTAAAAGATCATAAACCCACCATCAGCAGAAAGAATAGCCATCACCTTTTCTTTAGTGTTGCCTTTTGATTGAGCTGCACCGTGGTAAGCATTATTCTAATCCTTGCGCCTGCTTTACACAAAAAGAGTAGGGGCTGGATTGCATTTCAAATCTCTCACTCTGCGAGCAGGATTGCAGGAGTGAAAACAGTCAAGGGCACCACCTTCTATAAGGGCGGGGGGGGGGGGACCAGGGGCTGAAGGTCAGAGAGCTAGCATGGTCCCGAGCTTGGGCCCCAGTGCAGAGCTCCCATGTCCCAGAGCAGGTCTGTAGCCAGATTGCATCATCGGGGGCAGGGTTAGCACAGCGGGTGCTCAGGCTGCGGCCCAAGAAGGGGCAAGTTCCTTCAAGGGCTGCAGCACAACCCTCCTGCTCCCTTCCTTATGGCGCCCTTCCTCCCCCCACAGAGTAACTCCGGCAGCTCCATGGTCTGCCAGGTGAACAAGGTCTGGATTCAGGTGGGGGTGGAGAGCTGGAGCTTCAGCTGCAAGCAGCGCCAGTTCCCAGACATGTACACCAGCACCGCCCACTTCACCCAGTGGATCCAGAGGCAGATCACTGACATGAGGTTCATCAGCAGCGCCTACCCAGCCTTGCTGAGCCCAGTCTTCTTCACTGGCTACATCCTGCTGGTCTCCTTGGGCTCCCTGTGGCTCCTGTGAGTGCTGTGTCCAGGCGGCCATTCCCGGAGGCTGCTTCTTCCTCCCCTCCACCCGCAGGAGAAGCGGAGACTGGCAGTGGTGTGCGGGGACGTTGTGGCAGAGTGCCCTTGGGGGAGGGTCCCAGAGCCACTGGTTTTTCATTTGTTCAATGAAGATGCTTTTGCACTTTTTGCCACTGAAGTCATCATCTTTCCTCTTGACTCTGGCGGGGACCCTTCAGAGATGGCCCCACTTGCAGGTCCCCTGGGTTTCTGACCAACAGTTTCCCTCAGGAATTCCTGCAAGGGTTGGCCTCTCCCCAAGACACAAAGACCACGCCTGCAATTGTGGCCCTTGTTCCAGAAACTGGGGGCCTCTCCCGACCCCTCATATCCCCGTGAGGGTCCACGGAGCCTAGCAGGTTTCTCTTTCCTCCCTGGCAGGGATGGGCGAGGATGTGGGTGGGGAAGGCAAGGCAGAGCATGCACTTGAGTGAGCTGTGTGAGGCGACTGTCCCCTGAGCTGCCTCAGGGACCTCCATCAGATGCTGGAGAGCAAGGACAGGCTGGCCCAAACCTGCCAGACTGAGAGGTCAGAGTCCTGCCTGTGTGTATGTGGAGGGAGTGTGGGGGTCCCTCAGACCTGGTGGGCCTCAGGTTCAGAGCGGGCAGCTACCCTTGCCCTGTGGGCCCCAGAAAGGTAGTGATTGAGGTTTGCTGTCTTCTCGGAGACAGGAGCACTGAATGGCTAGCCTGGCTGTCTCCCAAGACAGCAGACCCTGCCAAAAGTTAGACTGTCCTGGTCTGATTGAACTTTGACCTTATTTTTTATTAGGCTAGAACTTTCCAACAGCCTTGAACCAAAGCTTCTCCTATACTCTCCCCCACACTGCTTTTTAACTGTATTACCCATCTATGTCACGGAGCCATCAAAACGGTCCCTGAATCCCAACACACACATCAGCTTTCTGCTCCCAGGAGGGCCTGATGGTCACCACCACTCTTTCTCTGTGAGCGGAGACCTCACCTGGGCTGCCATCCCTAAGCAGGCAGGTCTGTAAGGGAAAGGCCTTTGCTGAACGGAGGTTGGACTGGGGAGGGCGGCATGCTGCTTAAAATTATGTAATCTTTTTTTAAAAATATGTATTTATTTATCTATTGATTTCTTTTTAGGGAAAGGGGAAGGGAGGGAGAAAGAAAGGGAGAGAAACATCGATGTGTAAGAGAAACACTGGTTGGTTGTCTCTTGCATGTGCCGGCACCAAACCGCAGCCCAGGCACGGGCCCTGAGCGGGAACCGAACCGGCCACCTTTCACTTTGCCGGACGACACCCAACCCACTGAGCCACACCGGTCAGAGCAGAATTGTGCAGTCTTAAAAAATCTTTACTGAAAACTTTTCAATATGCTTAATTTCAGTAACCAGGGGTTGGGCCGTCTCACCAGGGGAGGGATGGAGGCACGAAACCAGCCCAGGGCAGTGGGCTGCAGGAGCCAGTGGGTACCGGAACTGGCCAGGTTAGTTGAGGGGCTCCAGGGAACTATTTGGCTAAGCAGCGTGAGGAAACCAGGCGGCGGTCGGAGGCAGGACCAGAAACCAGGCAACTGGCGGGCGCCCTCCAGGTCTGGCAGGTATGACGGAGGACAGTCACTAGGGGGCGCGCTTGTGGGCGGAACCCCGGGAGTACCATCGCGGGTGGCCGCAGGGGGGCGCCGCGTCCGCCAGGACCAGGGACGCCCGCACCCACCACACACCAGGAGCCATTGTGGGCGGCCAGTGCGGGGGCGCCATCGTAAGAGGAATTCCAGGGCAGGCGCAGTTGCTGCGACCCCGGGATGGAGCCCTGGTGCAAGCCCTCCCTAGCCCGGGCTGGCCTCTTGTTGCTGCTGCTGCTGCTGCTCAGGCCGGAGGGTGAGCCTGCCCTCCCCCTCCCCTTCCTCACTCCAGGGCCTCGCTGTCCACTTATGACCCTCTCTGCACCCTTCCACAGGTTGCTTGGGCACAGGCGAAGCCCTGGGGGCAAGGTCCATGGCTGTTCCCCTCGGCTCTGGCGCCCCCTGTGCCCCCAGTGCCACCTGTCCCTCAGGTGGGCCTCGCCTCCCCCGGCAGGCCGTTACCACCCGGTTGCCAACCTTGACCCTACCGACCACGACCCTGCCGGCCAAGACCCTGCCGGCCAAGACCCTGCTGACCACGGAGAACCCTGTTTCTCAAGTCATACCGCTCAGTGAGTACTGTAGACTCACTCCATCCCGGAGGGGGCTTGGAAGAGTCCTCCGAACCTTTGATCCCGGGGGACAAGTGTTGAGCGAGCATCTGTGATGGGCCAGGCCTCCCATCCCGGTGAGGCAGAAGGCGCAGGAAGTGCCCGCGGCTCCCAGACACGGACTGCGGGGGTGGGGCGTCTCCAGCACAGTTTTCAGGGAGCCCTCCTGTGGGTGTCCTGGGGCACACACGCCAGCGTTGTCTTGAGCAGTGGCGGTCAAGCGCATGTAACTGAGACCCAGAGGGAAATACTCCTTGTCCTGGAACTCAGTTCACACGATTTAACTGCCGCCGCCGGCCTCCCACGCAGGGCGCAGCAGCGCTCTGCCAGTATTCCCCTGTGTTAGCCTTTACGGACGCTGCTCCTCGCCCACGGACCCCGGTTCCACAAGCCACTGATCTGTTTGGAGCACACCCGGGAGTGGGGCTTCCGTGATGTTGGCTGTGTGCATTTGCGGTTCAAAATCTTTTCCCGAGAGTCTGCACCCCCGACACCCCTCCAGCAGAGCGGGCGGTCTGAGGCGAGAATCCCCACCACCACCTGGGAGCAGGGGCTGGTAGTCTGGCCAGCAGGTGCGTGCATTGGGAGGAGCCTCACCGGGATTCAGGCCCGTCCTCCCTGAGGGCGGATGGGGCTCTGTGTTGGTTGCGGCAGGCAGCGGAGACGTCCTCCAGCGCCTGTCTGTTCACGCACATGGCTGGTTTTCCTGTTAGGTCATCTGCCTCTCTCTGCATCACTGGAGGGGGCTCTGGAGGAGGGAGAGGGGTCTGCCTTGGCTGAAGCAGGGGGGTCAGGTGGAAACACGGATGAGTGTGTGAAGGGTCTGGCCAGGACTAAGGGGCCAGTGGGAATGCTCTGGGGTCCAGGCAGTGGGGACAGGGAAAGGGACACCTGGGGAGCACTGATGCCATTCTGAGGTCAGATACGCCAGTGCACATGGGGACAGACAGCACCATTACGTGATGACTAGTGGGAATCAGAGTCATTGGGCAGCTTCCAGCCAGAGGTTGGAGAGGTGGGGGGTCGGGCCGAGGACGGGGGAAGGGCAGGTGCCGTGGCTGGAAGGTCCTCTCTTTCATCAAGCTCCCCCCTTCCTCCTCAGCCTGCGGCATGTCCCAGGAGCGGGACCCCACCCTCAGGGACCCAGACGCCGTGGCTCGGCGGTGGCCGTGGCTGGTCAGCGTGCGGGCCAACGACACACACGTCTGCGCAGGCACCCTCATTGCCTCCCAGTGGGTGCTGACCGCGGCCCACTGCCTGACACAGTGAGTTGGGGCCTGGGTGGGCAGACGGAGAGGCATTTGGAGTCACACGGGGCCCAGTCTTCCCTCCAGCTGGCCCTTCAGTGGCAGCTGTGCCCTTGGCAGAGCCTGGCAGTCCCAGCCCAGCCTCACCCCAGCTCCAAGCAGGTGGGGACTGAGTTCTACAGATTCTTTCCTGAGAGCGGGAGCTTGCTCCCCTCCCCTGGCCCCTCAGTCCCGTGCAGTCTTCTGCAGACTGGAAATGGGGGCTTGGAAGCCATTGTCTGCGTCTCCTTCCTTCTCTCCATAGAGAGCAGGGCCTAATTCTTTCGTTCCACACCCTTTGCTTCGCTTACACATTCTTTCCTTTATTCAGCCAACAGTCTTTGACACGCCTTGAAAGCCAGGCTCTGGCCTGGGCACTGGGGGGCAGAGAGGGGACAGATCACTTCTCTCAGGTTGCTGGGAAGACCGACAGGAAATACATGCTTGGCGTGGGGAAAAGAGAGAAGGCACGCCCACGGTCCGGTGCCAGGGGAGCGGCCTGAGGGCAGCATCTCTGCCGCCATGAGAGCTGATGGGGCAGAAGCGATCCAAGCGAGGCCTGGGCTGATTGCATGGGGCCCCTGTCACTTCCCGGGCCTGCCCCGGGGCACTGGACAGAACCCAGAGTTTGGAACCAGAGAAAGTTGGTCCACAACCCGCCTCCCACACTTCCTAGCTGCGTAGTTTTGAGCTGGTCACTGGGCTTCTCTGAGCCTCAGTTTCCCCCTCCATAAGGACAAAGGGTTGTTCTAAGGACATGGCCACTCTGTGTGTGCAGGGCCCTGACCCACCCGCTGTGAGGAGTGGGCTCTGGGCTTGCAGCCGGGGGCCGGGGCGGGGAGGGGGGGGCAGCCTGCCTGGATCTTCCCGGAGAGCAACAGGGGGTGGGGGCCGGGTGGGGTGCCTGGAGCTGACGGTAGAATCCCTTGGTGGTTCCCCTAGGAATGTCAGCTATTCGGTACGGGTGGGGAGCCCCGAGATTGACAAGATGGCTCAGACCACCTCCACCGTCCCGGTGCACCAGATCATCGCGAACAGACGCTTCCGGCCGCAGCGCCTGTGGTCCTGGGTCGGCCAGGCTAACAACATCGCCCTCCTCCGGCTGCAGTGGGCGCTCACGTTCGGCAAGTACGTGTGGCCCATCTGCCTGCCCGACATGCAGCACGAGGTGAAGGACCGCTCCCTCTGCACTGTGACGGGCTGGGGGCTCCCCAAGGTGAATGGTGAGTCGCAGCCTCCCCAGACTGGGTGGGTGGCGCGGGAGAGGGCCTAGGCACAGGCTGGGGTCTGCCGGGGACAGACGTGTCTGAGGTGTCGTTCCCCCCAGCTCCCTGCCCTGACCTTCCTTTCCGGCTCTCATACCCAGGGTCTCCTTCCCCTGGAGGGTTTCAGTGGTGAGCACGCCATGGTCATTCAGGCCTGAGGGGGCAGAGACTGACCACGGCCAACATGGGAGCCCAGGCCAGAGCTTGTAAACAGGACGTCCTTGGGGCAGAAGGGGCCCAGAGGCAGTGCATGCTGTCTGCCCCATCCCCGGGCGGACATGGCTCGAAGCAGATCCTCCGAAGTGAGAGGGGTGGGGTTCTGTATTGGTGCAAAGCTCCCCAGGGGAGCCCTCCATGGCCGGCCAGGGACGGTCTGCACCCAGAGGTTGGGAGTCACTCTGGGTGCCCCCAGAGGTCCTCAGTCCTGTATCATCCCAACTGAGGAGCAAGGCCCAAAGAGCGGGAGTGTTGTCCCAGGTCATCGGCGGGTCCATTTCCTCACGAGCCCTGGGAACATCGGCTCCCTTCCGGCCAGAAAGCTGCCTATTTCCCTGTAGCTTCACGGAGCCAGCTTACCTAAAAACACCCCACAGGGGTGCCAGCCCAGGGGAGGGGGGTGGCTTTTGGGTCTTCCCTGTCATGGCCTGTCTGGGGAATGGCTTGGAATGGCCGGACGTCTCCTGTTTCCTGGGCACTCAGGCTAGGGGCAGAGACAGGAGGGATTTGGACCGGGGGTGGGGGAGCTTGGCAGGCATTGGGGTAGAAGGAAAGGCAAAGCCCAGACATGAGGCAGGAATGGGCTCTGCAGGAAGTGAGCCCAGCAAGGCTGGGTGGCGGGCAGCCTGCCCCCAGGTCTCTATCTCCAGGGGTGCTTGGGAAAAGTCAGCTGGCATGGCAGGTGGGCTGAACCTGGGGAGACCCCCAGGGCTGCTGTGTGGCGGGTAGGGGAGGCTGGAGGAGTGGTGAGGGGCCGGGGGAGGTTGATGACAAGGCCGGTGTCATTGGGCTGCAGTGGAGCCCCTGAGCCTGAGCGGGTCCCCTGTCTCACAGGCACATGGCCCCAGTACCGGACCATTCAGGAGAAGGAAGTCACCATCCTGAACAGCAAGCAGTGTGAAGGCTTCTACCACAAGTTCTCCAAAGTCCCCTCGGTGATTCGGATCATCAATTCCCAGATGCTGTGTGCGGAAGACACCAGCCGGGAGCGATTCTGCTATGTGAGCCCTGCGCCCTGCTCGAGACTTCCGTGGCACTTGGCCGGACCCGGGGAGGGGCGAGGGGAGAGCGGGGTGATGGAGCAGGGAGATGGGGAAGAGATGGGGGTCTGGTGGGAGAGGGGGCAGTGAGATAGGGGAAGAGGGAGGAGGGTGGGTTGAAGAAGGGGGAGTGGAGGACTGGTACCAGAGAGAAGGAAGATGAAGCCTTCTGCGGAAGGTCCCCTGGGTCCCTCTCAACCGTGTGACACTTGGGGACTGTGGGGAAGATCTGGTGTGGGGGCTCCCTGCTGGCCCCTGAGCTGGGTCACATCTCCCTCAGGCCACATCTAGCCTCCCTGACCCTCTCCCCCCCACCACCACAGGAGATAAGCGGGGAGCCCCTGGCCTGTCCTGTGGAGAACACGTGGTACTTGGTGGGAATGGTGAGCTGGGGCCCAGGCTGCGGTAAGAAGGAGGCCCCGCCCATCTACCTGCGCATCTCCGCCTACAAACACTGGATCTGGGAACGCATGAGTGGGCAGGCGCTGCTGGCCCCGTCCAGGGTCCTGCTCCTGGCGCTGCCGCTGCCCCTCAGCCTCCTGGCTGCCCGCTGACTCTCAGCTGTCCCTGGGGACCCCCTCACCCTCCGCATCCAGAATGTGGCAGGTGCCGCTCTCCCGTCCCCACAAGGCAGGGCAGGGGCTAGGTGCTCAATTAAACAGTTCTCTTCCCCACGCCTCCTCCTCCTTGGGCCTTGGAGGCCCCTCGCTCCCCGGGCTGAACCACATGGGGTGGGGTGGGGACTCCGGCAGTGAAAAGTGCCGAGGCCCAGGATCGCCTCCATCCTGAGGTCGGGGAGCTCCTGCAGAAAGTGGAGGGAGCGTGTGTGCAGGGGTGACATCGGGGTCAGATGATACTGCCCAGGCTGAAGATGGTGCTGCCAGAACACGGCGTAAGGCTGGGTGAGGGCTCGCTCTGTGTGGGCCGGGGAGATGAGTGTGTTCTTTCTGGAACATTCTAGTGGGAGTTGGGCGCTGCGTGACTTTAGCCCGGCTCCTGGCCAGTGGCTAGAGCACACCCTGTCGTTGCCTTGAAGTACCGTAATGGACTTTGACCTTCCAGCACCACCCTCTCCCTGGAGACTGGGGCAGGTGCCCACCGGGGTCAGAAATTATCCCCACCATCAGCAGCCCGGCCATCCATAAAGGGCTACTGGGGGCACAGGTCAGAGGTCAGGGAGCCTGGGCCTGGACCCCCCAGGCTTTACCAGCTGCTCCTCTGACTTCAAGTGGCCCTTGCCCCCTGGGCATCTGCTGCCCAGCCAAACAGGAGGGCTCTGGTCTGCAGGGGCAGGATGACCTTTGCCGCAACCCTCTGTCCCCTCACTGCTCCTGGTCAGGATCCAGGTTTGACTCTGTGTGTCCCCAGGACTGGGCTCAGGCCATCAAAGGCCCATTGGAAGCCAAGGGGAGAAGGGGAGGGGAGGGGAGAGCCGGCTGCTCCCCCAGCCCAGAGGCCCTGCCTCGGCTGTGCCCAGCTGGCAGGAGCTGCCCCTCTGCCTCTGGGTCACAGCCTCTCCCTCCAGCTCAACCTAATGCAGGCTTGGGAAAAGTCAGGGGAGGGAACCTCGGCCCGGCCTCCGGCACCGGCACCGACCAGCGGCTGCATCAGACCTCACATACATGCTGGATGGGGTGTCCTGAGGGGTCACTCCTGGTCATTCGGGTATGAAAAGGCACTAAGCTTTATTTACAAACCTCTGTGGGGTGCAGGACAGCGGGGGCTTTTCCAGCAGTTCCCCTGGCTCCGAAACCTCTGGTCTCTCCTTAGTCTCCGGCCCAGGTCCGAAGGCCTCAGCCACTGCTCGCTGCCCCCTGGAAGCCCCTCCGCACCTCTCACCCCAGCAGGTCCAGCCTCCTGGGGCCTGTGCGCCTTCCTGTCCACAGCGCTCCTTTTAGGCGCTGTTGTTGAGAATACTTCATAGAAGGAGGAGCCGCCTCCACCCCTAGCTGCCCCCTTCGGTGATCCTGTAGGGCCCTGACCCCTTCCACCACAGCTGAGCAGAGAAAGGGTCCCCAAGCAGCCCAAGGGCCACCCCCGCCCCCGACTGCTCAAATATTCCTTGGGTTCCGAAGACGGGGCCCAGGCGTCAGCGTTCTTCCCTTCTCCCCCTGGCCCACTGGCCTCGGTCTTCTGTGCCCGTGCCCCCCACCCCGGCAGCCCCAGCCCTGAGGCCCAGAGCCTCATGCTGGCCTCCCAGCAGCCTCGGCTCCATCACAACACGTAAACTAAGTGCTTGCCACTGCCAGGAGCTTGGTTGGCTGGGCTGGGGGTGCTCCTGCTTCTGGCCACCTCTGCTCACGCCACCAGGCCAGAGCCCTCGCCAGGCTTGGGCCAGACCTCTCGGCCCCAGGACTGCTGTCTAGCCAAGTCTGAGAACCTCCTGCTGCCACAGCTTCCCGGCGTGCATCCAGTTCATGTGCCTTTCCCGAAGTGAACCCACCTCCCATCGCCCCTTTAGAGCCACTGCTGTTTCTGGCCAGAGGGTGGGACAGAGCCGTGTCTGGGGGCGGGAGTGAGGGGCAGGCTGCTCTGGATCTGCAGAGGGACAGTGGCCTTAGACCAACTTTGCTGTACAGCCACGAGGACGGGGTGAAAGCAGCGGAATCTGGGCTGGGCGGCAGGACACCTGCAGTCTCGTCCCTGCCCCTGCTTGGCCATAAGGACGAGGCCATGGGCCTCGGCAGCTCCCTCTGAGCAGAGAGAGGATGTTCTACAACCTCTGTGGTCCGTGGATGAGCTCGCAGACCAAGACGCCTGGACCCGGCCAGGACTCGAGCCCCAGGCCCCCAGCCCCAGCTGCCCCTCCAGGAAGCCGTCCTCAGCTCTATCATTTCTTGGCTTCGTTCTTCTCATCCTCCTCTACCTTGATGGCCACTGTGTCCACGCTGTCCTTTTTCTTTTTCTTCTTCTTGTCATCTGTGGGGCAAAGATGCGTGGCCAGAGTGAGTCGGCATCCTAAGGCTCGCCCCACAGTCTCCCACATCCAACCCTCCACTTCCTCCTTCCTCCTATACCTCTCCCCTGCCGACACCTCCTCGTTCCACCTGCCTCCCTCTGACCAACTTCTGTCCCCTGGTGTCCCCTATCCCCCTGGTGTACTGGGTGGCAGGTCTGAGGAGCCAGCTGGCTTGCCAGGGTCAGGTGGTGGCGGGGCGGGGGCCCCGGCCTGCTCACCTCCGGGGACTTCCGTGAGCTCGTCGAGGGGCGGCACCGTCTCCAGTTTGTCGGTGTACATCTTGGCTGCCTTTCGCTGCAGGTACCGGGCCTCGATCTCCTTCCGGGTGCGCGGCACGCGGCAGTTGAAAACACAGCACAGGGTGATAACTGGAGGGGGGACAGAGTTGGCTTGGCCAGGGCCGGAGCTCAGACACCCAGGAAGGTCCTCAGACTTCAGGCGCATCTCCTCATCCAGCTAGGTGTGTCTCACCTAAGAGGCTGGGCCAGGAGGCTCAGCCTCGTGACGAGACCCCAGTGGTCCCCAGGACTTTAAAGCGCTCTCCTGAGTGGGGCTGGCTTTGTGCACTCACACAGCACCCCACTCTGAGAAGGGCCTGGCGCTTGGGTGAATGCTCTGCCCTCACTGTTTTGAAATTCCTAATCATTTTTGAACAGGGGTCTCACATTTTCGTTTGGCACCAGCCCTGTCACTGATCCTGGACCCTCAGGACTGAGAGATCCCAGAGAGAAGGGCAGACAGCTGCACTGTGACTCGAGCCACTGCTTCCTGGAGGCGCCCTGTGCCTCCAACCCAGGCCTCTGGGCTCCATGTACATCCTAGTGTGTCCTCCCCAGGCCCCTAAGAGCAGAGCCAGTGTGGCCTCAGACCCTGGAGGACATAGCTGCACCCTCCTCGGCCTCCCGGAGGTCCAGCCTGGGCTCCATCTGGCTGTGACAGCCAAGAGGGCTCGGACCTGCCCCGGGGCGTTCACCTCAGACAGAGTTATTCTAGGAGTGGTTTTCCTGCCCAGGGCGGCTGCGCCCACGCTAGCTGGACCGGGGCGTGGAGCTGGCCAGTCTGGTCCAGCCCGGCAGGGGCACAGCAGGGCAGGGCAGGGCTGCCAGGACCTGGTTGGACTGAGTTTATTTTTCTGAGCCCCACCGCCCAACTCCGAGTCTGACCACCTTGACCCCAGCCTCAGGAGAGGGGATGGAGCTACTTCCTATTATAAATCAGATGACCAGACATGACTTCTTGGCAGACTCCTGGGGACAGGAAGGCCAGGCAGGATAAGCCGGGCATGTTTTGGGGAAGGTGGATCAGACCTATGTGGCCTGGGCTGGAGCACCGCCTGGAGGCAGCCTGTGCAACTTTGGCCACCCATTACGGCCCCACCGAGTCTCACCCAGACTCACAGCGTGAAAGAAAAAGAATAAATGAATGGGTGAGAAAGATTGTCTCAAAGCCTTTGCTGCTGAGGACAAGACTGGACCCCTGGATGAATGGATGGGGCGGGCAGTAGCATCTAGGGTCACTCTGGGGAGAGGCTGCATGAGCCCCACCAGGTCTGAGGGGACTCTGCTGTCTGTGGGGAGACCTGAGCAGACAGCAGACCTTTCTGACTCAAAGCCCTGGGTCCCAGTCTTCTCCAGACCCTGGTGTGGACGCCTGATGCCCAAGGTGGTTCTCCCAAACCGACCCCACTGGCTCGGGCTGCTGCGTCCAGACACCCGTGGGGCACCTCTGTGGGACCGTGCAGGTTCGTGGGCTCTCCAGGAGGACTGCTTCCAGACCTGGCAGGCCTGGGCTTCAAGGGAGTCCCAGGGGCAGCCCCTGGAGGACAGGGCAGGGCTCAAACCCGGCCCCTCCTCTCCAGGCAGCGCCTTGGACTGAGTTCCAGGGCCAGGCAGGAGCTTCAGATATAAGGCCTCAGGCTGAGGAGACCCCCAGAGACACACCACCCAGTTCTAGCCCCTCTTCACACGGGCCTGGGGGTGATGCTCCTGTAGCAGCTGCACCTCCCGGGCCCACACGGACCAGGGAGCAGGAAAGCTGTCTCCTCCCCAGGAGACAGGCTGTGCCATCCTGGCTCCCTTGGGCCTTGCGTGGAGGTAACCGGTGCTGCTCTGCAGCTCAGGGGCCTTTGGGACCATCCCTTATTCTTTCTAAGAAATGGAGTGAGGAGCTGGGGTCGGTCTGGGTGGTTGACGTCCCAGTGCCGCTTTGGGCCCCAGACACCTCCACTGCAGGGGGCCAAGCAGAGCCCTGGAGAGGCCACTGGGTGTTCTGAGGCCCCACTGTGCCCTTGCCCCTGCTCCCCAGGGTGTCCCAGAGCTGCCACCTGCACCTGCACCCTATGCTGCTCCCATGGCCCTGCAGGGAAGATGCCGCCCGCACCCTGCCTGCTTGTGCGGGGAGCCCCTCTGTGGACACCGGGGCCAAGGCTGAACTGCTCCTGTCTGTCTGTGGGGCCCCCACCCGGCGGCCTGACTGGGCCTTGGCCTTGGGAGGAGCACAGCCCAGACTCCTGCTCAGATCCTGGTCCCGCCCTGGTGAGAAGCAATTGGGGGGTGGGGGGGTGGACGTTCTCTCACAGGGAGGGCACTTCTGGTGCCAGGAGAAGCACATGCAAATCATGTGTCCTGTTGCCCTTGGGGCCCCACATCTGTGGGGCCTTCCTCTGTCGGCCCTGCCCTCAGAGGACCTCATCCGCGACCACTCCCGATGGGACTTAAATGCCGCTTTAGCCCCGACCCAGGGTGCCCTCTGTAACCGTCCTGCAGGGGTTAGCTGACACCCGTGCCCACACCATCCCTTCTGCCCGGGGCACCTTTCCAGCAGCCCCCCTGGAAGCCCCCCCACGCTCCCCCACAGGCAGCTACAGGGCCCTCCTCTCTGCAGCTTTTGCAGAGGGCCTCTCCCCACTCCCTTTGGCCTGTAGGAAACTCCTCAGACTCAGTGCTATGGTGGTCCCCTCGACCCAGCTGGCATCTCTCTGCCCCCTCCACCCAACTCCAGACCCCGACCTGAGAAGGAAGACGGAAAGCAGGGTGCCCAGTCCCGGGAGAGAAAGGGGTCTCCTGCTTTTAACTGAGGTGGGTGTGAATCATTCAGGGCAATGGTATTCGACAAGGCAGGGTTTGAAGCCCGGGAGACACATCTGCTGGGCATCTGGGGAGCCTCTGGGCTGAGCTGCGGCCAGGGTGGCCTTGCTGGGGCCCCTGGGTGTGGGCCCTTTAAGCTGGCCAAACGGCAGGAAAAGCATCAGGAGGCCCGCTATAGGGAAAAATGACACGTCCTCGTCCTGGTTCCTGGAGTCCCCTGTAATTACCGTAATTGCCGTGTGGCTGCATCCCCGGCTGGGGAGAATACTTCAGGTCACCACCAGCCTGTCAGCCCTCCACGGGGACTTTGTGTGGAGCAGGAGGTGCCAGAAACCGCAGCAGGCCTCCTGTGGGCGCCTGGCCTGCTTGCACTGCCCGGAATTGCTGCCCTGAGCCCCTGGGGGTGGTGCTGGTGGCGGGGTGCTGAGCTCTCGCTCGGCAGGGGGCAGCTACTCACTGATAGACAACACGAAGAGTGAGAAGATGCCCACCACGTGCCACAGGCGCATGTCCCAGAACACCACCGTCTCCTTGGTCAACGGGGGCGGCTTGGGCTTGGGCGGAGCTGTGCTGGGCTGCAGACGAGAAGAGAGGGCAGTGAGCCGGGCAGAGGTGGGGGGCAGGACTGGGCTGGGACTGGGCTGAGAGAGACCCAGGGCTCAGCAAGGACTCAGTGCAAGCATTTCAGAATCTCCTAGAATCATGGCCAACGCCCTAGACCTTGGGGAGTTCCAGATTTAAAGCAAGAGAAGAGAGCAGAGCCCCATGGAGCTAGGACTTGGACTGCAAGGGTGGCTGGTGCTCGGGGAAACCCAGGCCCAAGGGGACAAAAGAGAACAGCCTGTCCCCATCAGGTTCGAGGCCCCTTCAGGCAGTCTGTGGGTCTCTCCTTCTGCTCCACTTGGGGCCCCCACGGGCAGATGGGGACTCAGGACCAAGGCCAGAGACAAGGCAAGGCCTGTGCTGCCCTCTGGACTGTGCTCTCATGTACCCTCAGTGTGGGGTGAGGTGCGGAGCTGCATTCAGGGCCTGAGGCTCTGCCACCTGGCTAGGCCCCTCAAGGGTGACCTCAACAGTCGCCTCCCCTACCAGAGTCACTTCCTCTGACCAGAAGGCTAGCACACTCTGTCCCGGACAGGACACAGTAATTTGTTCACAGTACAGCAGCGACACCTGGAGGCCAAAAGATGTAAGCACGGCTGGAGCAAGTCTGAGCAGAGCCCTGCCAGCCACAGCCTGCCTTCCCAGTGGGACACAGCCCTGCCCTGGGGTGAGGTGGGGCGGTCTGATCAAGACCGGTCCCTGATCTGTGGGACTGACAAGGATATGACCTCTGTCACCAGGTTTGACTGAGGGGCGTGGATGGGAATTAGTGGTTAGAAGGAGAGAGGAACCTGGGACATCTCTGCAACAGGTCCCCTGATTAACCAGACAAGGACACACCTAGGAGTCTCTCTGGCTCTCTGGGAAGGAAAGGCAGCCCACGGTCTGTCCCCTGAGCCGTCAGCTTGACCTGGGCACCTCCCACAAGCCAGGCACCTCCTCATCCAATAAGCATCCTTCAGCATGTGTTGGGGACCCTTGGAGATGATCGGTCCCTGGTAACCCAGAGGATCTCTGTGCCAGGATTGGTACATGATTCCCGGCTCTTTTCTCTTAACCAGGGTGAACTGGGGCGGGTACCACATGTCTGCAGGGTCAGGCATACGTGTGGTTTCAAGGTGCACATGGGGGGAGGGGCCCCACGGTCAGGCACACGTCTGTGGGTGTTGGTAGAGTCAGGGCAGTGGCGGGGGCTTGGGTAGAAGATAATGGGTAGCAGTCTGGCATCTCCTTGTGGCGGGCACTGCTGGAGGCCTGAACTCTGAAGCTTGGAGGGCCCAGCCTCCATCAGAGCCTCACAGCCTGGAGGGGTGAAGCCTGGAGGGCTGGGGTGGGCGGTGCCCTGGGCCCCAGCCCTGCCCATCTTTCTGGTGCTTCCCTGGATCCCCTGGGCTTGGCCAGGCCTTGACACAGGCTGTAGGATGATGGCAGGCAGATGGACCCCAAATGCAATTTCCCTTAATGAGCTCGGAGAGGACGTGCTCTTGGGGGCTGGGGAAGAGCCTTTGGCTCAGAATTGACTCAGCCCCCACCCATCCCCAGGCCCTCCTGCGCCCAGGTCAGCTCGGTTTCTGCACCTGAGGCCTCAGGGCAGCCAGTGAGGGGCCCAAATACACTCCATGGGGCTCAAGCCAGCCTGGTTTCCCTTACAAGGACACTGGAGCTGATATCTGACTCCAGCCCAGCCCTCTGGTCACACCCCCTGGTCAGCAGCCATGTCAGGCATCAGGCTAGCATTGGGCTGCAGGGCTCTGTCCCCACCCATATCCCTCAGACCCTTCAGGTCAGGGGTGTCCCCTCAGACCCCCAGGATAAGGCTCTGATCTTCCTCTCCCATCCTGGCCCCTTCACCTGCCACTTCAGGACTCTCTTGGGTGCCTCCCTGCTCTCTCTGCTCTTTGCTTGCCTAGGCTCCACCCCTCACTGTTTCCTGGCCCTGCCTCTTGGCCTCATGCCCCAGAATTCTGGGTCTGGTCTGCCTCTTTGGCACCCCTTCCTGGCTCAGCAGCAATGGGGTATAGAGGGGCCAGGGAGGCTGCAAGTAGTCCCCAGCCTGCCCCTCTCAGCCCTTCCTGGCCCCAGCCAGGCTTCCAGCCAACCACCCAGCCATCTTTCTCCCCTCTTCCTGGGCACTCTCAGAGCTCCTCCCAGTTCTCCTGACAATGTGTCCTTTTCTGATTTATTCTCTCCCGTCCAAACCAGGACTCACCACGATTCTCCCCTTCTAGAAACTTCTGCTAGCTCCTTGTCATCACCAGGACCAAGACAGAGCCTAAGGCCCTGAGTCCTGCCCAGCCCTCTGGGTGGACCGCTTGGCAGGCAGTCCGACTCAACCTGTGACTACTCTGTACAGGGTCTCCTCACCCCCTGCCCCCCGCCTCCAGCTTGGGATGCTCCCACCTACTTCCCAAGGCTGTGTCGGCCCCACTGGACAGGGGACCCTGCAGAGTCTTCGGAGGCAGAAGCTGTTACCTCAGCAGATGCTGCCATCAGGAACTGGGTCTCCCTATCAGACTAGAGGACCATGCACCCCCTCTCCCCAGGGCTCCCATCAGACCTGGAGACTAGAGAAGAGGTGCTGAGTGACCCCATCAGGCTGGCACCCCCTAACCCCCAGTCAGACAGGGGACCCTTAAGATCAGGTCAGAGTGAGTGTCCTCCATTAGACGCATGTCCTTGAAGTCAGGAGCGGCGCCCTCCCGTCAGACCAGGGCCCTGAGGTTCGCGGCTGTCTCCCCACAGCCTGCAAGCGTTTGGGGCCGGTCATCCCAGTAAGCCAGGTCTCCCAGGGCGAGAGGAAAGGAAAATGCAGCTCCCGGTCAGAAAGGCCCCCCACTCCATCCCCCGCCTGGACGGTGACGCCCCCCCTGAGCTCCCCGCCCGCGCCGCCAGGCCTCACCTCCACCAGTTGCCCGGCGACCCCCGCGAGGCAGACCCCCAGCGCAGCGCCGCCCAGCGCCCAGAGGGGCCCCGCGCCCGGCCGCCGCCCGGCCACCATCTTCGCGCCGCCCGCCCCGTTCAGGGCCGCAGGTCCAGAAGCCCAGCGATGCCTGGAGGCCCGGTGACGGTCCCGTGGCCAGCTGGCGCTCGACGGTGGCGATGTGGTCGCAGGCTGCGAGTGAGCATCATTTATTCATCGCTGGTGTCTGGTTGCTGTGCCGCCTGCCCCCACGGCGAGCCGGTGAAGGGCCCGCCCCCTCCGGGAGGATCAGACTCCAGACCACCTCCCCCCCCACCCCCGACCCCGGCCCACCCCGACCGACCAGGGCCCTCCAGGGCGCACCCTCCCTTCCCCACTGGGCCTCAGTTTCTCCGTCTGGGGTAAAGGAAGGGGCCGGAATCTCTTGCTAGGAGGCCCTTCCCATTTTGACGTTCTGAATTTGAAACACTGTACTGGACCTAGGTGGAGGGGGGCATGGCAGGCATGTTGCCATGGTGACAGGCGCTCAGGGATGTCCTGGGCTTTCTGGGCTGGCTTCCTGCCCAGAGGCGGCTCTGGTCACCCTGGACACCAGAGCTGGGGTGGGGGATGGGGAGCAGGGGATAGCATGGTCAGAGCTGCCAGCTGTGGGTGCCGTGGAAGGTTCCTGAAGGAGCCGGCATCTGCAGCTAGCAGGAAAGGGTAGGCTCCCTGGGAAAGGCGGGTTCTGGCTGACTCTCAGCCTCTGCCAAAGCCGAGCCCTGACCCTGACCTCACACCGAACCTGACCCACATCTCGCTGTGGTCCTGACCCCAGGGTGAGCCCTGACAACCCAGGAGTGCAGGGGAGGAGCGAGGGAGGCTCTGAGGGGCTGTGGGACCTGGGAAGGGCTACGGAAGAGGAGTGGGCAGCCTGGGTGGGGAGACTCTTCTGCTTTATTGTCCTTCCTCTCCCCACCCTCCCTCCCTCCCTTCCTCCCTCCCTCCCTCCCTCCGTTCCTTCCTTCCTCTGTTCCTTCCTTCCTCCTGTTATTATTCATCTCCTGCCTGCCCATTGCTGGAGCAGCAGCTCAGGTGTTGAGCCCCAGCAGGCTGGGGTGCACCCTCAGAACTGGGAACCCTACAGATCCAGAGCCTCATGGGGCTCCTGCTGGGAGGTGCCACCGATGAGCAAGGACCAAGGCTGGCGCAGCAGAGGGCAGATGGCTCAGACGCACACAGGTGTCAGGACTGGGAGACAGGCAGGGAAATGAGAGAGCCCCTGGCAGAGACGGTTGGCCCAGGGGACCCCTCAAGGAGACCCTCCCCCGTGGGCGGCAGCGTCTGGGTGGGCCAGGCGGGCTGCGCCACCCCATCCTCCCCAGACTTGCCCTGGCCAGGCAGACAGGGCCTCCACCAGAGCCCGAACCACTTGCAGCCGCTCTCTGCTCGCGCCCTACTTCCTTGTGGGCCGGGCTAGGGAAAGCCACACTGACCAGCCAGGAACGTGGGGTCACTTGGCTGGACTGGGCTGGGCTGGGCTGGGGTTAGTGGACCCGACAGTGGCCTTGGGTAAAACATTACTCCTCTGCACTTCCATGTCCTCATCTGTGGGGTGACGAGGGCAAGACTGTCATCCCAGGGCTGAGGGAGGGACGTATGAGTGAACCTTTATGGGGGTGCTGGCTCTCCACGACAGGATGGCGCAGCCCAGGAGGGCCGGGGTGTCACTCTTCTCGTAAAGTTCATCGTCTTTCCATCCGAGCAGCAGGGCAAGCCCCATGCAGAAATCTGAAAGGGAATACAATCATGGATGTCCCCACTGTCCTCTGAAACGGCACTGCTCCCAGGGGCTCCACCTCTCTGCCGGCTCCTGAACACAGCTGAGGGCTCACGGTGCGCTATTTACCATGTACCTTCCCCCAGAGCCTTGTACCCAACACAAGTGCCCTAGCTCCCCCCCCCACTGCCACCTGCACCCAAACACACTGTCAAACACTGTCACACAGGCTTTGAAGTCGCACTGACTTAAAATAACAGGCTGTCCCAAAAGTCTCCGTGCAGTTTTAAGCTTTAATAACCTCAGAAGTATAAAGCGACACATGTACAAGAAACACCATTTGAAAGTTGCATTATTTAAATATCTTTGGCAAACGTTGACTGAAAAAAAAGTTCTTATCCAAAATTCACTCGATTAGCAGACAGAAAATTTAAGTAATTAAACTTTGAAATTATGTTTCTTGTAAATCGGTAGCTTCAGGCTATATAACTTCTGAAGGTTTGGGTGCTTTAATGCTTAGAACTAAGACTTCCGAGGCCCATCCCTTTGACAGCTGAGTCCTCAGTGGGCCACTTCACCTCTCAGAGATTCCATGGCACCTGTAAAATGGGCGTGGCTGCGGTATCGTGGCACCTGCACACCACGGGCCTTCAGTAAACGCTAGTCGCTGAATGCACGCAGCGGGATACCACACTGTAAAGAAACCCGACAATACCTTGCTCCATAAATGCCCCATCATCAAACATCTGCATTATCTCCAGTCTCCCAGAGTAAACACCACGCTGAGAGGAGCATCCTGAAACTCAAGCCTTATTCGACTTTTTACTCCTTTCCCCTATGCACTCCTGACAAATTGAGGCTCAGAGAGGGGCTGTGTCCTGCCTCAGGCCACTCAGGAACTGGGGCTTCAAAGTCGATCCTCAGCCCCCTAACCCTGGGCTCTGCCCACTCTCCGGTACTGTTTCTACTTCTCATGAGGTTCCTCTGTCCCCTTGCACCCTGCCCCCAGTTGGGCCCATCAGGTCTGGGGTGGTGGAGCTCTGGACCCCCAGGCCCCTCAGCCCGGCTTCCCTGGAAGGCAGTGTCCCCTCCATGCACGGTAGCATGAAAGCTGGCCTGCGGAACCCTGCTTGTCCCTTGTGTGCTATTTTTAGCTCTTGTGGGTTTCCTGCAGGAACCTAGTCCAGCTTCCAGCGCCTCTGGGTTGGAAGCCATGAGCAGAGTTAGTCGGCAGGGGCAGGGGCCACCGTGGAGAGTTCTCTCCTGGGGCCTGAAACCCCAGGGCTTAAGCTTTGTTTCTGAGGGAACAGGGAGGAGGAAGCAGGGACCCCTCCAGTCAGAGTCAGGGTGGGCTCTGGGGCATCTTGAACTTAGCCTGGACTGGGGGTGGGGGCTGGGCAGCCCGGGCCTGTGACAAGCGGCCGGGGCCTGCTGGGAGCTGGCAATCTCTGACCTTGCTGGCCCCACGCCCGGCTCAGAATAGCTCTGGGGCCGGGCCGGGCCGGGGTGGTACCTGCATGTGCGTAAACACGAGCCTGTGTCCCAAGGCATTTGCGTGCACAAGAGTGCACGTGTGTCTGGGGGTGAGTCTCAGTGTGCGTTCATGGAGCAGTGTGTAAGTCTGCGTCCGTGTGCACGTGTGCATGGTCTGCACACATGTGCCGTGTGCAGGGCTGCCCCCGACTGGTGCAACATTGAGGCCCTGTCAGTGAGTCCCAGAGTAGATGGGTCTGTCTGGCACAAGTGAGTGCGCACGCCACCACATTACTGTGGTGTCGTACATGTATGCAGGGGGCGTGGGGGTGGGGTGGGATTGGCTGTGTTGCAGGTGGCCCAGGGTAGGGGGACCCAGTGGAGCTTGTCCTTTGGGCACTACTTGGGCCACTACAAATTACCTGGCCCCAAGCCAAGGATGAGCTGCGAGAGAGGCTGAGCGGGTCTTAACCCATTTGGCCGATAATAAAACTGGACTTGGCAGTGCCCATGAGGTCGCCCAGTGAGTGGGGAGTGGGTGAGCGAAGACTGGCCCCTAGTCTTCCAATTCCCTTAGCTGTGGCTAAACAGGAAGTCTGAGCTCTGGGGAGGAAGCTGACGGGGCCCTTCTCTTCCTGCTTGAGCTTGGGCAGCACTGCCTTTCCTCTGCTACAGGTACAGATGAGGCTCAGAGAGGGGAAGGGCTGTCACAGGGACACCCCAAACAAGATGAGATCCCTCCTGCTTAGGGTCCTGCCTACCTCATTTGTCACCAGTGGTGAGACCACAGGTTCCTGGAGGACCTTGCTCTCCCCCCACGTGGCTATGGACACTCTCCAGCCCTTGGCCCTTCCTCCAAAGCCCAAAAGACCCCCTTGCCTGCCCACTCTCATGTGCCAGGGGACCCACAGACCTCCCAAGCCCCTGCCCATCTGCTAAGGAACCCCTGGAACTGGCCATGCACCCCCTCCACCAGGGTTTCTCTTCAGCCTGGCAGGATGGGACATGTCTGCCACCGCCTCAGACCTCGGTAGGGGGTTGGTGGGCCACCCTTTTTTCTCTTGCACTGCCTGCCTCTGGGCGGCCCTTTTTGCCTCAAGTGTTCTCAGCAGTGAAAGAGGCAGAGGTGGCCCAGCGTGCCTGGTTACCCCCTCGAAACTTTGAGCTACAGGAAAAGATGGGAAGCTGGCCCAGCAGCCAGAGGGGGCCAGGTCAGACAGCGGGCTCCTTTGTTACAGGCATCGACTCTGGTCCCTCCCCCTCCCGGAGGTCCTCGGGACTGGGCTTACGCCACCCTTTTCAAGGTCGCAGGCCCTGGTGCGGACAACCACTGGCTTCATGCTCTACCAGGCCACGTCGAAACCCAGGAGTGGGGGGAGGAGGTCTTCCCCAAGGTCACAGACAGGAGTGGTGGCTGGCCATGGCCGCCTAGTCCAAGGGGTGGCGGGGAAGCCTCAGTTAACCCCACTCACGGCCACAGGTTTCACAAAACCCACCCAGTGCTCCACTTGTTCAGGCCTCTGTGACTCGGTGAGGGTCGAGGTCATGGGCTGCACCCTAGGCCAGCAGAGCATCAGGATGGGGCGGGGACTGAGGAGGGACCGAGAAGGCCCTGCCAGGAGGAGCAAACCGAGGCCCCTTCTGGCTCTACTCGGAGCCCTGGCCCCGGGGAGTGAGGCGAGCCTGGGCTTGAGTGGCTTGAGTGACCGTGTGTTCGTGGGGGGCAGAAGGGTCAAGTTCATCCCCTTCCTTTCCTTGTCCCCCCTGTTGGGTCCCAGGAACCTTCGGGCCCGGAAGAACACCAGAGGGAGACCTCAGGAAAGACCTAGGACGCAGGGCGGACGGACGCCACGTCCCACCTGCTCCTAGGCGGCCCCCCAGGCAGCGCCGTTCCCTCCGGTGAGAGCAGCTCCTGGGGGCGTGGCGAATTGCGGAGGGGGCGGGGCGAGGGCGGGGCGCGGAGGGGCGTGGCGGGCGGCGGCGGCGGCGGCGGCGGCGGCGTGCGGGCGGCGGCGAGCGTACTGCGGCCCGGCTCCCCCGGCACCGGTCACAGCGCAGCGCAGGTAAGGGCGGTGGAGCTGCGCGCCTGTGGGTGGGCTCCTCTGCTCCGCGCTCTCCTCTCTCCAGTGGGACTTTCGCCTCCGCACCCCCTCGGCCCGACGTGTCGCAGTCCCTCTACGGCTCGTCGGTGCAGGCGACACGAGTTTGTCCGAAGGTCCCCTCCGGCCTCGCGGAGTTCAAGCTTCGTCCTCCCTGCCCTGTGGTCACCCAGCTCAGTCGAGTTTAGGGGCTGCCTCCCCCCTCCCCCTGCCCCCCTCCCCCCGCCCCACTCCCGGGGCCGGCCCCGCGCGGAGCGCATCGCCCTGGGGCGGGGTCTCGGCCTCACCTAGCCTGAGAGACTGCCCGGAGGAGGGGACGCTGGCTGGTGTTGCCTGCGGCGAGAACCGCGTGGGCTCGTGCCTGGGGGTTGAACAGGAGCCCATGTTTGGGAAATTTCAGTGTCTGCGTGTGCCTGGGCAGGGAGAGGAGGGGAAGTTGTGAAGTATGATCCAACTGGGAGTGGAACAGCCTCTAGGACAAGAAGCTTGGAAGCACGGAGGGGCAGAGCAGGGGTGCTGGGGGAGAGGGGAGGGGGAAACCCGGGGGATGGGGTGTCCAGGCCCCCTCCCCCGGTCGGCCCCTGCTTCGCTATCTACCACTGGGCTTGCTGGTTTACCAAGGGGACTCCAGGCAGCCCAGGAAAAGTTCTCCACTGCAAGCAGAACTTCCTTGCCTGTCCAAACCAGGAAATACCAGAATGGGTGCCTTGACAGGGTGTGGCTGAGGGGTCAGAGGAGCCAGGCTTTGGAGAGGGCAGGGGAGGCCCCAGTGACCTTGCCTGAGAGGGACCCATTATGGCCGGAAGCCAGGAATGCAGAGGGGAGAGCAAGCCTCGCTGCTGGTTAGACTGACCCGGGGACAGGCGGCTGACGCACCTGGGCATGCCTAGACTGGCCAGCTCTGTGCTTCCTCCACCCCTGGGGAGCGCTAAGGCTGCCCGGGAAGGTAGGAGTCTGGGCCCTGCCAGGACCTTGCTGTGGGCCCTCAGGTGAGTTGCCCAGCTTCTCGGAACTACCTAGCTCAGGTGCGTGTGGTGGGACTGGGAGCCAGAGGCCTATAGCTAGTGTTTCTGGGCTCTCCTCTTCCTTCCTGGGCCTCAGTTTCCCCATACGTACATCATGTGCAGCTTACCACTAAGGAACCTTAGACGTGGATGGAGGGAGAGGGTAAGACGGCCATCGGAGCGGGGCTGGGTGAGAGAGGGGAGAACTCCTGCTGGGTCCCTCTCCTGTTGAAGTTCAGCACCTCCCCTTCTCCTCCCCTGCAGACACATGCAGACTCATGCATACTCCTGCGAGGCCTCACCCCTGCCTCACACCCTCCTCACCTCTGGGATGAAGCCCAGAGCTTGCTAACCGGGGAGCCACCAGACCAGGCCCTCAGCCTGAACCGCTGCCTTCCCCCACCCACGCCTCACCAGCCATGCCTGACCTCTGGCCTTTCCTCTGGTCCGTGTGACAGTTTCCTGGCGTTAGAGACCCCTTGGGGGCCACAGGCCTGGATGGGCCCCAGAGCAGCATCTATGATCCAGGGCTGTGAGACTCATCCCGAGGGACCCCAGGCAGCTCTGAGAGGCGAAGGAGGCTGAGGACCAGGTCCCCAAACCCAGAGCCACTCCCCTCTCCCTGTTTATCCTTTTTAGGGAGAACTGAGTATTTGAGAAGCTCTGACCTAGTCAGACCCCCGTTTTGTAGAGGAGGTGACTGAGGGCCAGAGAGGAGCAGGGCCTGGATAAGAGAGGGCATGGCCAGGCTGAACAGCTGGGGAGGGGGCCCCGGTGGCCCTGTGGGAGCAGCTGAGGTACGGGCCGTAGCTGCAGGGTAGGGGAGCAGCTGCCAGTTACAGAGAGGAGGGCAGAGAGCTCTGTGTCCTGAATGTGGCATTGGTGGGCGGGGGGGGGGGGGGGTGTTGCTGCCAGGCCCCAGATGTGTGTGGGGGTGCTGGTGTTCAAGGCTCCCAGCAGCAAGGTGTTTACTGCAGGTTCCCGGCTCACCATGATCTGGTCCCCAGTCCGCACCTCCCATCCGGGTTGCATCCTCCTTCCCCCACCTTTAGCCACTGTTCTCACCTCTCATCCCAGACCCCAGCTGCCTGCCAGCTGAGGGTGCGGGAAGGTCACTGCCCAAAGGGCCTTTCCATTCCAGCAGTTTCTGGAGATATGGGTGAGGGTCACATGGGCCCGGGGCTGAACTTGCCGCACCCCTGAACCCTTGGCTGGGCTCTGCTAGCCTGCTCGAGCTGACTTGGAGCAACCTACCTCCCTCCTCTGGGGATTGAGTGGGTGCGTTCTTGGGGCTGCTGCAGGGGCTGGCAGAGAGAAGGCTGCAGCGGGGCGTCCAACCGCTTCCTCTTCCTGCCCCCCCACCCCCACCCCAGGCCTCACCCTCCTGAAGCAGCAGGAGCAGGAAAGGTGGGGCAGGAATGCCTCCCCCGCCTCCCCCCCTTGGCCACAGTTCTGAGGCGCCCGCCCTACTCTGCCCTGGAACCAATGTCCTGGGAGTTGCAGGCTCCTTGGGGCTGGATGCAGAGGGATGGGACCCATTTCCTCCTGCCCTTTCCAGTCTGCCTGTCCGCCTGCCTCTCACCGGCTGCCTGTGCTGTGTCTCTTGCCCCAGCCAGGTCAGCTGAGTCCAGAGCCTCGGAGCATCAGTGCCAGGGAAGGGCAGACCTGGGCAGATGACCTCCTTTGCCAGGTGAGGGCACCAAGGTCTGGTGAGAGAGGGCTGTGTCCACTGAGAGGCTGTGGCCTGGCTGTGGGGCTGGCTTTGAGCCCAGGCCCCGTGCTGCCCCTCCCTCCAGTCAGGAGGCCTGATCCCTCTTTCCCGGGCAGGAAGTCCGAAGGCCCGAGTCCACCTGCCTGTCCCCATGTCTTGAGTAGAACCCCGCCAGAGGGTCTGGCAGGTTGGGGGGCATGGAGTGTCGGGCCCCCACCCACCCTGACCTCACCCTCTCGCTGCTTAGCACCGTCTCCTCTGCAGCTGTCCCCATGTCTGGCTGACACTGCTGCCTCGCTCTGAGGTCCTCCATGGTTCCTTTGTTGGCCACTTAGGGTGCTTTTGGTGGGCTACCTGCAGAACCTGGGCCCTCATGCCCATGAGCCTCTGCGCTCATGGGCCCTCATTCCCATGAGCCTCTGCGCTCATGGTCCCTCACCTGCATGCCTTGTCTTCCTCTCTGCCTTTTTATTTCTCGCCCGTTCCTTGTGGCTCCAGTGGAGCCCTCCAGCCCCCCAGATGTCGCCTTGCTCACCCAGCCCTGGTGGGGGACAGGGAGGCCTGAGCCACAGCGTAGAGAAAGGCGTGGACAGCATGTCCTTGTTTGCAGAGACTCAGCGGAGAGAGGGCTCGGCCAGAGCCCCTCCCGATGTCGCTCCGAGCCCTGGAGCCAGGGCGGGTGGTCGAGCCCGGACCGAGCAGGCCAGGGACACTTCCCTGGCAGTTCGGAGTCCTCCTGCCCCCGGCTCCTTCAGGCTGCCGGTGGCTGGGCCCAGGTGGAGGGTGGGCAGGGGCAGTGGCCAGTCTGGGAACTCCTCCCTGAGGGTACCCAGTTTCGGTGCTCCGTTCTGACGGGGCAGCCATGGGCCTGGCTTCTGGCACATGCCCGAGAGGGCGGGCACTGAGCCTGCAGCCCCGGTGTTGTCTCGCTGCAATCCGCACGTGTTCGCAGGCCCTGAGGCTGGCACCTGGCCATGTGCAGCCCTGAGGAGGCGGACCTGCTGCAGGTGGAGGAGATCTTCTCGGCCACCCTTGCCCGAATCAACAGCCTGGTCCTCCTGCCCCTGCTCGAGACCGGTGAGTCTCAGGTCTCCAATGGGGAGGGCGGGGGATGCGGGAACTGTCCCAGGGACCTGATTTTTACCTCGTCGGGCCCTCGGAGCTGCAGCTTCTGATGGCACTGGGCTCCTTTCTCTGGGGGACCCTGAGGGGCCAGGCCATGAACCCCATCCCAGTCTAGACCCAGCTGTGCCCGGAGATGAAATTCCGCCTCTTCTGGGGCATAGGCCTGGATTCTCTGGCTGAGTTCTTATCTTGCTGAACCCCAGGACAGGGCAGGAAGGCACGTGTTACCTCCAGCTTAGGTCTCACCTTCGAAGTGACTTGGGGCAGGTGCCTTCCTCTGGGGTGGGGTGGGGGGTGCGGCGCTCTGTCCTGCATCCGTGAGTGGCACAGATGGCAGGGCCCCACAGACTCCACATTCTGGGTCCCAGAAAGCTGACTCGGGCCATTAATGTGCTGGGTGCCCCGAGGTCATTGGGGCTGTCCCTGTTTAGTAGGAGGTGGACAGTGCCTGTGTTTATGCCTCAGGGTGCTGCTCACCACCCCAGCCTGCCTGCTCCAGGGGCACATGGGCTCCTAGTCTCGTCCCAAGGACCCCAGGGATGCAGGACCCTGGCTGCAGCTCTGGGCTGTGGGGTGCTGCTGGCCCTGAGGTGGCCACCTGGGCCCTCACGGTGTGGTTGTGGCCCTGCCCCAGAGCCCTCGGACCCCCAGGGCAGGGAGTGCCAGCGACTCCTGGCACAGCTGCAGAGGAGCTCCCAGCAGCTCTGGGAGGTGACGGACAGGAGCCTGCACTCGCTGCGGGAGCGGCTGCACCGCCCGGACGCCGTCGGCCTGGAGTCCCTGCTGCTGCTGCGCGGCGCCGAGCGCATCCTGCAGGTCCACGTGGAGTAAGACGGCAAGGAGGGTGGTCAGACTGCCGCCTGGCACCGGGCACACGTGGCCAGGGCCTGGCAGAGGTTTGGGCTGCGTGGGGGGTGGGGCTCGCCGGGGCCAGCCTTGCCCTGGGGGGGGACCCATCTGGGCTTGGCCTTCGTGGGCTTGGGCGTCAGACTGGTGCTGGCTCAGACACCCCAGACCTGAGCCTCGGGGCCCCGCAGGGAAGGAAGAGTCTGTGAGTTAGACCTGCTTCACTGGGTCAGGCAGGACGGAGGGCACCTGTGCCTTGAGCCAGGGCTGCAGCCACCCGGTGAGTGGGATCTGAGCACCCCAGAAGGGGAAGGGCAGACTGGAGTGGGGTGCTGGGCCTGCAGGGTGCCCCCTGTGTTGCTCACAGGTACATCGAGTCCTACACCA
Organism: Micronycteris hirsuta; assembly: GCA_004026765.1. Taxonomy (NCBI): domain Eukaryota; kingdom Metazoa; phylum Chordata; class Mammalia; order Chiroptera; family Phyllostomidae; genus Micronycteris; species Micronycteris hirsuta. Next base: position 37,266 of record PVJI01007783.1, on the reverse strand, counting down.
GCTGTGTGGCGGTGCAGGCCTTTCAGAAGGCAGCAAAGCGGAGGAGGTGAGCACGGGGCGGGCCTCTGGGTGGGTGGGGTGTCTGGGAGGCCCCTGAGTGTCACAGCCCTGCCAGTGACTCGCTCGCCCTGAGCTCTCCTGCCTCTGAATTCCTCACTGACCCACACTGGGAGAGGGAGGCAAACCTGCTGAGAGCAGACTCCCAGAATCCGCTGGCCAGGGGTGACCCTCGGGCAGGGAAGGGGGGTGCTCCTGCTTGGGGTGGATGGTTGCAATCACTAACCCATTGAAACCCTGAGATACTGCCACTGAGTTTCCAAGGGGGCCACTCAGGCTGTGCGCTGACCTGCTAGGAGAGAGGTCTGGGCTCTGGCAGGGCAGGGAGGTGATGGTGGTGGGCGCAGGGAGGCAGGAGGGGGAGTGACGGTGGCATGTGGCCCCCCCTCCACTCAGTGAATACTGGCGGGGCCAGCGGAAGGCGCTGCGGCAGCTCCTGTGGGGCGTGAGCTCTGAGGGCTCGGTGGGCCCCGCGCTGGTCCAGGCCCTCCGCCAGCCCCTCGCCCATCACGTGCAGCAGTACGTGCTCCTCCTGCTGAGCCTGGGGGACACCATCGGGGATGTAAGTGGCCAGGTGCTGCTCACCAGGCACGTCGCCTGTGGGGAACCCAGGGGTGGGGAGACACAGGGCCCTGGCTCACGGCACCGTCTCAAACCCTGGTTTGAGGAGGACTTAGCCAGGCTTTGAGGGCCTGGCTGTGTTCTGGGGGGTTTTAAGGGACATGTATTTGTCCTGGGGCAGCTGAGGCTCTTGGCCCTGCCCTGGGGGAGCTGGCAGAGACCCAGGGAGCTGACATGGAACCATATACTGGGTGTGAGGGCCCAGGGCGTAGGCCCAGCTGGGGGACCATGGAACGGTCCCGACTCCCCAGCAAGCACCTGCGTGCTGGGTGCTCCCTGTAAGGGACCTGGTGGGGAGAAAAGGTGAACTTGGGCTTAGATGCAGAGCCGGGGCAGCCCTCCCTGCGTCGGGGAAGGCTCTGATAAGCTCCCTGCCCTGGCTGCTCCATCCCCCCGCAGTGCCACCCCGCCCGGGAGCTGGTGGTGCACACAGCCTCGCTCTTTGGGGACCTGCAGTCCTTCCTGAGGCAGGCGCTGGACCAGGCCGTGGCCACGCAGGCCCTTTGGCACGCCCTGAGCAGCCGGCAGAGGGTGAGCTCTATCGGGCAGGGGCCGGCTGGGCTGCTGGAGCTGCTTGCTGTGTGCTCTTGGGGCCGCAGCATCTCTGTCCAGAAGCGGGGTGGCGGCCAAACCAGGGGGCTGCGCAGCCCCTCCGTCTTGCCATCTTCGCCCATTTGCTGAGCGCCTCGAGGGCCCGGGCTCGGGCCCTGAGCTGGCTCTGGGCAGGAGCAGTCAGCAGAACTGGCCCTGTTTCCTGGGACGTCACCACGTGGTTGCGTCCCCACGTCCCTGCCCACCATGGCACCCACTGTCCCTGCGGGGGGGACAAATCTCTGTGTCCTGAGAGGGTATGACAGGCTCCTGGCCCAGGGTAGAGAATCAGAGCAGGTCGGGGGGAGGGGCGCTGTGGACAAGAATTGCCAGAGGGAGGCGGGCATTCTGGAACCCCAGGTGAGACTTGACGGGGGCCTGGGTGGGGCCACGGCTCGAGGTGGCTCGGGGTGGCTCGGGGAGGGCACAGTGATGCTCAAGGGAGAGCGTGCTGCCGTGTTGGGGAGGCTGGGAATGACCCCCAGACCCTGGGGCCCCGGCACCATCACAGTGTCCATCACTGACACGGGGCCTCCAGGAGCTGCTGGGAGCGGGGAGGGCGTGTCTGGGCGGAGGGAGGCAGTGGAGCGGCAGGCTGCATCCAGGTGGGCGCCTGAGCCCTGTGCCGCCCCTCCCTCCCCAGGACGCGCTCTGCACGCCTGCTCGCCGGCTCTTGCAGGACAGCCAGGACATTCCTGTGACGGTCACCCCGCTGCGGGCAGAGCGTGTGCTGCTCTTTGATGACGTCCTCGTCCTTCTGCAGGTTGGGCGGGGCAGACCAGAGGTCTGGGGGCCACAGTGGGGCCCGGGGTCTGGCTGAAAAAGGTGGGAAAGGGACAAGCAGGTGGGAGTGAGAACTTGGGCTCGTGGGGGAGGTGCCGGGCGGAAAGGCAGAGGGCCGGGCGGGGGCAGCAGGCAGGAGTGGTGCCGAAGGAGCCTGGGCAGTGCAGAAAGGCTGCTGGGGTCCCTGTGAATGTCTTCACCTCGGGTTCTCATCTGGAAAATGGGAGAATTGTGAGCAGGTGCTGGATAGCTCAGTTCTCCTCCTCTGATAGGAGAGGGACCGCAGGTGGGGGGTCCTGGGTGGCCTTTGGTGGCTGAGGAGGGCTGGAGGACCCACCCAGGGCGTGGGCAGGCTTCTAGAGAAGCCAGGAGAGCCAGGCCTGGGCTTGGGGCTGCGACATGGCCAGTAGCCTGACTCTGCTTTGTGCCCTTGAACTCATATTGCCCTTGTGACGGCCACAGCACTGTCTTCTGTGCCCCTTGGAAGGTCAGTCTGGAACTCTCCTGCAGGCAGGGGGAGATGCTACTTGGCCCGCCCAAACCTGTGCGCCCTGAAGCCTGGTTTGGGGGCTTGCTCTGATTCGGTCTGAGTCCCCCTCCACTCCTGACTCCACACTCTGTGCTCCAGGTACACCGCAGAGGTTCTGTCAGTCACGTGCGCTGAGCCCTTTTCCCACCTCTGGACCTTTGCACGTCCCCTCGTCTCTGCTGGACCCTCTCTTGTCCCTGGCCTGTGTCTGGTGCACCCTCCTCCCTCAGCCCGGGCCTGGTGCCTTCCCCCCACCCTGGGGCAGCGGGGCAGGGGTCGGCTCTCCCGGACTGGGCGGGAGGTCGCTATAGAGTCTTCAGGGGATGGGACGTCCAGTCCGGCAGTGAGGGCAGCGGTGACGTTTCAGGTGGAAGGAACGTCAGGTGGAGGAGAGGGAGGGGCAAGCCCGAGGAGGTGCGTGTGTAGAGTGGCTGTAGGCCGTGGCGTGGAGAGGGCGGGTGGGCAGGGCATGTCAGCTGGACAAGCTCTGCGGCCTCGGGTGGGGGGCTCAGCAGGGGGGCTCCATCCCCCTGGGCAGCAGGACCCTTAGAGAGGTTTCTGGCAGAGGCTGACGCCCAAGCTGTGTTTCCAGAAGAGCCCTCTGGTGGCCATGATGGAGCAGGATTGGGGGGTGGGGGAGGCCCATCCCAGGCTCCCCACCAGGCGGGACTGAGCAGTCTGGGGACACCTGGCCTGGGGCGAGGCCGGGCCCGAAGTGTCAGTGAGCATGTAGGTAGTCTGGGCTCTGGACAACACTTGTGCTCTGTTTTCTTCTAGGGCCACAATGTCCACACCTTCGACCTGAAGCTGGTGTGGGTGGATCCTGAGCAGGACGGGTGAGCGACCTCCTCCAGTGACGCCCCAGGCCTTTCCTCCCTCAATCCCATGAAACCCGCCCGCACCCCAAGGCTTCGACTTGGGCCCTCCTCAACACCCTCCTGGACAGAACTGGGGCCTACTCGTCACTTCCGTCTGTCTAGGTGCACGTTTCACCTCCTCACACCTGAGGAAGAGTTCTTTTTTTCCTCCAAGAACCCCCAGGACCAGGTGAGTGTGGGTGAACTATGACTTGGGGGGCGAGGCCAAGGGAGTGAGGGAAGGGGGCAAGTGGGGAGGCGGGGGGCTTGAGTGTACCACCTTGGGGGCACCGTGGGGATGCCAGGCCTCTGGGACCATGGTCAGGGTGAGCCAGGGAGCCCGGGGCCACGCGTCAGACAACACAGAGGCAGGCATTTCTCTCTGCGGAGCGGCGTGGTGGTCCTGTCTGGGGTTCCATCCGGCCCCCCACCCCCGGGCAGGCCCTGAGACTGCCGACCAGGGGCTCAGGTCTGGACGGATGGAGCGCCCTGGCGAGCGGTGTGGAGCAGGTGGCGCTTCCTTCGAGTGGTGGGGCGGGGCCGGAGGTGAGGGGGAAGGGGTCATGCTGGAGTCACCCCAGAAGGCTTCCTGGAGGGGCGCGGCAGTGACCTGTCCTGTGTTTCCCCATCCCCGTCAGGTGGTCTGGCGGTGGAAGGTTACCCAGGCTGTGTGCCAGGCCCTCCGTGGGAAGAAAGACTTCCCGGTGCTGGGGGCAGGCCCGGAGCCCTCCGAGACCCCCACCTGCCGCTCCGTGGCGTACACCTTTCTGGCAGAGGGTCGGCTCTGCCAGGCCACCTACGAGGGCGAGTGGTGCCGGGGCAGGCCCCATGGCAAGTGAGTGACCCCGGCTCCCCCTGGGGGCGGGGCAGGCAGCACCTGTGCAGGATCTCATGGCCTCGGGGTAGGAGCCGAAGCCTCTCATTCCTGTGGGCACTCTGTCAATTCTGTGTATCCCTCAGAGTCTCTCTTTAGTTCTCTTGGACGAGACCTGGCCCGTGGTGGGCGTGTGCCAGAGAAAGTCTCGATGTCCTGGCGGGAGAGCGTGGGGCCAGCATCAGGTGGCCGCCCGCAGGGCCTGCGGTCTGTTCCCAGGAGGCAGGAGAGTAGTCCTCACGGCTGCCTGGCATCGTGTGGCGGTGGAGGGGGTCTGCAGACATCCCGTCTCCGTTGGCCCTCACAGGAATGCTCTGGGGGAGCGTGTCCCCCACTTTGTAGGTGCGGAAACAGGCTCGAGACTGGCATGACTTGCCCGAGGCCTTCAGGGCAGGGTATGGGGTGAGCCTGGCCGCAGTTTCAGGCCTACCTGACCCCACGGGCAGGTGGGCTTTTGGAGAACATGTGACCCCACCCTGGGCTACAGCTGGGGAAACTGAGGCCCAGAAAGCAGAAGGGACTCGCCGGGGTTACGCTCGCAAGCACGGCTGTAGTCCTGATATCCCGATTCTTTACTTTCAGAAAGGGCTTGAGGACACTTAGGGACAAAAAACACAGATAAGAAGATGGCGTGTCAGAGCGGGAGAGGAGGGCGGTAGGAGCCCCAGTGATTCGCATTTGGCTTGGGCTTGAAGTTTAGCTCTGAGCTTCCTGTCGGTCAAGGGAAAAAGGGAACCTGGATGTTTGCAGAACTCTCCCTACGGGGTGTGGTGACCGGGCCCCTCAAGGCTGCCGCGGCCCGTGTGCCCGGGCAGAGGGCTGAGAGCCCCTTCGGGGTCCTAGAGCTCAGAGAAGAGGGGTGGGGGGCACAGTCCAGTCTGAGGGGAGCCCTGGCCTCTGAGAGTGTCGGTGGCAGATGTTGGCGGGGGTCCCCTGCGTGTAAAGATGGGTCTGGTGGGCCTGATGCCCGTGGACCTCACGTGTGTTGCAGGGGAACGCTGAAGTGGCCGGACGGGCGGAATCATGTGGGCAGTTTCTGCCAGGGCCTGGAGCACGGGTAAGGCTGGGCTGGCGTCGGGGGGTGTGTGGGCAGGAGACTGGTTCCGCCTCTGCCAATGTTCCCAGCCTGGCCCCATCCTAATCCCCAAACCCCAGCAGGGACTTAGAGGCCATTCGGTCCAGCTCCTGCCTTTGTACAAAAGGGAAACCGAGGCCCTTCAGAGGGCAGGCCATGGAGGGTCTGGGGCCAAAAGGTGCTCCCAGGGTGCATGGGGACAGGATGGATGGGGCTGTCCTGAGAGGAGCCCTCGGAAAGAAGAGCTGGGCTGAGCACCTGTGAGTCTGTCCCCACCGTCTGAGAGGCAGGGACACTCCTGGGTCAGCGTCAGGGCCACTGCTGACTTCCTTCCCCGCCCACCCACACGGACAGCTTTGGCATCTGCCTGGTGCCCCAGGCCTCTGAGGACAAGTTTGACTGTTACAAGTGCCATTGGCGGGAAGGCAGCATGTGTGGCTATGGCATCTGTGAGTAAGTGACCCCTGGCCTGGTGGCGGGTGGGCTCCGGGTGCAGGCACGTGCCCTGGGCTGAGCTCTGGGAGGCAGGGCCAGCCGCTGGTGACCCCCCACAGGCACGGCACTGACGAGGTGTACAAGGGCCACTTCCAGGAGGGCCTGCGGCACGGTTTCGGGGTCCTGGAGAGCGCCCCACAGCTCCCTCAGTCCTGTAAGTACACAGGCCACTGGGAGAGGGGCCAGAGGAGCGGCTATGGCATCCAGGAGGACCGTGACAGGTGAGCACCCCATGGCCTCCCCCAGGATTGGTGGCGGGGGGCAGAGAAGACCCTCACAGAGCAAACAGTCTCAAAGCGCAGGCCTCCTGTAGGCACGAGTCCATTCTGTTTGTCCCCCTGAGCCACTGTTTGTCCCTCTTGGTTATCTCCGGGCTCAGGAATCTCCTCCAGCTCCTCCCTGTGCTATCTGAAAGGAGTTTCTGACCCCTGATCTGGTCCCAACTGAGGGCCCCAGCCCTTCTGGGCTCTCTGGGTTGTGAGACAAAGCTCAGGGTCCTGGTCTGGCATTGGAGGCTTTGCCTGCTCCTGTGACTTCATTCCTGCCAGGATGCTGGTGCGCCCCTCCAGCCTTCTGGACCACTGAATGACCCCACTTCTCTGTTGGATACTCCTGCCTCCATGGCTTTGCACTCCTACTCCCTCTGTCCTTCCTGCCTCCTCCCCCAGGAAGCCTGCCAAGATGTCCTCCCCCAGGCATGCACCGTCCCTCCTCCATCCTCTCGGGGGTCCTGACTTCACCTGCCCCTTTTCTGAGTTGAATAGGTTCAGGTGATGTCATTGATCCTTATCTGCGCCCCCCCCCCCCACACACACACACGGCAGCAGAGCACACAGAAGGGGCATGGGGACAATTCTGACTCAAATCTAGCCACTCTCCCTCCTCCCCAGGGGTGAGCGCTACATCGGCATGTGGCAGGCCGACCAGCGCCACGGCCCGGGGGTCGTGGTCACCCAGGCAGGAGTCTGCTACCAGGGGAACTTCCAGGCAGACAAGATGGTGGTGAGTGGGGTGACCCGCACATGTCCCGAGCTGCCCTGTCCCCTGCGTGCAGGCTGGACTGTGGCGCCCGCCCCCCAGGGACTCCGAAGCTGGGTGGAGGAGGTGGGGAGCTGGGTTCCTAGGTGGTGGACGGAGCCAGAACCTGGGCAGCCGTCCAGTTCTGCCGCCCACCTACCCTGGCCTTGGCCAAGTCCCTGCCCATCCCAGCCTCAGCTTCCCCGTCAGCAGCTCAGGCTCACTGCTGATGGGAAGGACTCGGTGAAATAGTGGGAACGGGGGGTGCGGTGACGGAGACCCAGCACCCTGCATGACCAATGTGTGTGGGCCCCAACTGGAGGCCCAGCTCTGGGCTCAGCCTCCCGCCTTGACCTTGTGGGATCCTCCCCACAGCCCTGCGGGTCTCGTCATTGTCCCTCATGTACGAATGACAAATGGGAGACTCAGAGAGGTCAGGCAACCTGCCCACTGTCACATTCTAGTGAGCAGTAGATCTGAGACTCCGACCCAGGTCCCCTGGGCCCAGGCACCCGGCCCTCAGCCCCTGCCCCCCCGCCCCGCTTCGGGGGCCTTAGAACCTAGTGAGGCTCTGGCCTGATGACTGTCACTGCTGTTGTGGTCTGTCTGTCTGTCTGTTTGTTCGTACTGCATTTTGTTCTGGGAGGGATTGAAGGAGAAAGAAAAGACAAGGATGGGCACGTAAAATAGATTCAGGAAGAAGTGGAACAGAGATTGTATCCTGTTTGGCTCTGAACTTCCTGGCAGCCAGTGCAGCAAGGTTGTCTGATCTGCCCCACTGACCCCTCTTAGAGTGTGACAGGGCAGTGGGGTGGTTCAGGAGAAGCACAGCACTTCCTGAGCCATAGGAGCCAAGGGAGGGCTTCCGAGAGACGCCTGGGGAGGAGGAGCCAGGGCTCCAGGGTGCTGTTCATGGTAACCAGGGATGAGGTCCTCTAGGCGCATGCTCAGTGCACAGCTAGCCACGGGCTGGCATCCCACCTCGCACAGTCCTGGGAGGTGTGATGGGGCTCAGAACCCTGTTCCCCATGAGTCAGTGCCCACTGCCCCCCTCCCCCACATCTGCTGGCCCTTCCGAACCCACCACTTCTCTTCCTGGCTTCCTGCTCTAGGGCCCAGGGATCCTCCTCTCTGAAGACGACTCCTTGTACGAGGGCACCTTCACCAGGGACCTGACCCTCCTGGGGAAGGTGAGGGCCAACCCCACCCCCTGCCAAGGCCAGGGCTGGTGTCTGTAACCTGCCCCTAGGGCCCAGGGCCCAGCCTGCGGCCAGTGGGTGAGAAGGCTGGGGAGGGCCTCTCCCATCCCAGGTCCCTCCCCCGCACCCCAGGGACCCTCCCACTGCAGAGGTGTGGTTTGATCCTGGTGGGAGTTGAGAAGGGGGGTGGGCTTGCTTTGGGCATAGCGGGTGCTGTGGGTCCCCTGGCTATGTCCCCCCACAGGCCCCCTAGTGGGGACTCCACCCCCATTGTCAGTGCCTTGGGTGGGTGCCTGCAGTGGCTGCCTTTCTTCCCGGGCTGACCCTGCAGAAGGCGGTTGAGTCCCTGATGGGGCCTTTGGACATGTGGGGGCTGTTTTGGTTCTGTTATTACTGGCATTTGTTGAGTAGAGACTAGGAGTGCTGGGAATGGGGCAGCCCCATGCAGCAAAGAATTGCCCCTCCCGGAGGCCGGTAGCGCCCCATGCCCGCCCCAGCCCCACAGCGGTGGTTCTCCCGCTCCGAGCTGTGAGTCCCCTCGTCTCCATTTTTGTCCCTGGCTCTTCCCTCAGAGATGATCCCCTGGGAGGTGGGCACGGCTCTTCCTGGGGGAGCTTCTGCAGGGGCGGAGCTCCTGCAGTGCGGGGAGCTTGCGGTGCTCCCTCAGGGTCGAGAAGGTTAAATGGGAGGAGGGAAGGCCACCTATCAGTCCCTAGCCTGTCACCTGGGATGGACAGGCATAAGACATGCCCTGATTGGATGGAAGGGCACCTGGACAGACAGACATCCCTGTGCCCCTCTTCCGGCTTCCAGGGCAAGCTTACCTTCCCCAACGGCTTCACCCTGGAGGGCTCCTTTGGCAGCGGGGCCGGGAGTGGACTGCACACCCAGGGTCTGCTGGATACGGCTGCCCTCCCGCCCGACCCAAGCAGCACCTGCAAGAGGTGAGAGCCCTGTGGCCTGGCCGGGGTTTCCGGAGCCTGTCTGGGGCATCTTTGTGTCTGTTTCCACCCCAAGGACTCGGGTCTCATCAGAGAGGCTTTTCTGTGCCTTGTCTTGGCTCTTCGGAGAGTTCAGAGAGCCCAGGGCATACCAGAGACTCTTGGAATCAAGGGCCATGTGACAATAATGCCACATGCCACAAATTGGAGAAAAATATTCCAAGTAGGCTTTGCTTAGACCCTGCGTTTTTTCTAGGATGAGTATAAGACAGCTTACAAAACAAAACAAACAAGAATAAAATAGAAAATAAAAATGTGAGTTGAGCTTAAAAGAAAGGGAGGTGCAGATAGGCCTTATAATGGTTACCATTGAGCATTAGTCTAGCTCTGAGTTCCCTGGCAGGCAAGGTGAAGAAGGAAACTTGCTAAGTGGAAGAGGAAGACTTGATTTTGCACTAATGAGGGCATCTCTCTGGGTAGGGTTTCTAACGGGGCGCAGAACTGGCCCTCAACGTCAGACGTGGGGAAGGGTGCAGGTGACTTCCTGACCCGTGGTCCCTGCACGCTGCTTCTCCTGACAGTAGGGGCTGAGCACAGTGGCACACCTCAGGGGGTGGGGCAGGGCCCAGCCCAGGGAGCTGCGTTGCAGGGAAATCTGAGTGTGACAGGGACGGGCAGTGCTCCATTGGACACACACACAGAGCCAGACCCCCAGGCTTGCTGGCCAAGACAGGGTCAAGCTTAGCAAGGCACCAGGTGGGGTGGGAGAGAGAGGAGGGTCTCAGCCGGGGAACTGTGGACTTCCAGGCACTGGCCTCTCTTAGGCCAAAACCACACTCTCTGGGCTGGGCCTCCCCCTCTCCAGATCTTTCTGTCACCTTTCCAGGGCTCTGAGTCGCCCTTTCTTTACTCTCCAGCGAAGGGTAGATTCTCTCTGTCCCTTCCCTGCCTCTTCTTTCTCTTCTCGGAGCGTCGGAGGTAGCCCCACCTATACCCCCAGTCCATCCACCCTTCCTGGGCCCTGACTCTGGGCCATGCTGTCTACCCCTGCCTCTCCCGGCGCCTGGACAGGGTCCTGCCCCCAACAGCTCCATTCCTCGCCCCTGCCCCCCACTGCCTCCATCACAGGCAGCTGGGCCTGGGCGCCTTCCCTGTGGAGAGCCGCTGGCAGGGTGTCTATGGCCCCTTCCGGGACTTCGTGCGTGCCGGCTGCCCTGGGGACCTGCAGGAGGCTCTGCTGGGCTTCCAGGTGCAGAGCTCGAGGGAGCTGCGCAAGTCGCAGGAGTACCTGTGCTGCGAGAGGTGAGGGCCGGGGATGCGTGTGCCCGTGTGCCCACGAGGACACCCAGAGGGCTTCCTGGAAGGGGTGGACCTGGGCTCAGGCATGGCTGAGAGGTGTGTGTGCTGCCTCAGGACCCCACCGGATGACAGTGCAGGCCGAATGGAAGACGTCCTGGAGGAGGTGCTGCGGCACCGTGAGCCCGCGGCCCTACAGCAGTACCTCACGAAGGTGAGGGCCCTGGGGTGGGGCTCGTGGGGGTCCTCCTCACTGCCCCGGTCGCTGACCAAGGGGACAGGCTGTGGGCCCCTTCTCCCCAGGGGGCTGCAGGTTCCCATGTATGAAGCGGGAGCAGTCTTGGGGGCCTTGTCTGGACCTGCCGGCCTCCAGCCCCCCTCCCTGAGCATCACCCCTTTGTTGACTATGTACCGGCCAGGCTCTGAGCAGCTCGCTGCACCCTCTGGGAATGCTGCTCCGGACGCTGATGCTGACCTTCCAGGCCACATATGCAGGCATTGGGGCCAACAAGCACCTGCAGGGGCTGGCCCAGGAGGAGGTGAAACAGCATGCCCGGGAACTCTGGGCTGCCTACAGGTGAGCTCACCAGCACGCGTGAACAGCCGCTGCCCTGCGACCCTGGGGGAGTGGGCTCTACCCTTTCCCAGCGTTGGCTCTCCCCAGAGCCTGGGGCAGGAATGGTGCCTCTCCCAAGCCGAGGGTGGGTCAGCGTGCAGCTGGGGACCAGAGGGTGGGGAGGTGATGGCAAGGCCCGACCTGGCCCGGGGTGGACCCCTGGCCCCACAGGAACTTTAACCCCACCACAGGCTGAGCCTGACCCTGGACGCAGGCCACATCTCCGGTCCCGGCCAAGCTGCGCCCCCGGCAGCTGTTACACAGAGAGCCAGGGCACCGCCTGCCCTCTGCTGTGTGGCTCCCGTCTCCCAGCTGCACCCTGCTGCTCAGGCCTCACAGTTCTGGGGGGGTCGGCCGCCTGCCCTTGGTGATGGGCAGGTGAGACTCTAGTTCTGTGGGAGGTGGCAGCTACATTGTGCCTTTCTCATTGGTTTACAGGGGTCTGCTGCAGGTTGCTTTGCAGCGGAAGGGCCAGGCCCCGGAGGAAGAGGAAGACACAGAGACAAGGTGGCTACCCCAGGCCCCACGGGGTCTGCGGGGTCCTCCCCTTCCACCCAGGGCACCTTGGCTCCCTGGGCCTCCCTCAGGAAAGGGGAGCCTCTGGGGAGGTGCTAGGAGTTAAGGCTGTTGGCTCAGCTTTGTCCCTTGAGCGTTCGAGGCTCAGAATGATCCATGACCTCTGCTCCGGGGAAGGGGTTAGTGCATCATGTGACTCTTTGTTTGGAATATGTTAGCGCAGCCTCATCTCTGCAGGGCACAGAGGGGAGCCTGGCAGGGGCTGAGTCTGAGGTCACCCAGCAGGACTTACGTCACTCATTGACTCTGTCTACCGAGTCTCCCGAGATCAAACCTTCATAGCTGCCTTCAGGTTCCAGGCCTCGGGATGAGGGCAGGGTATCCCCGGCCTGGAATCCGAAGATCACAGAGACCTTGCTGTCACTGCGTTGCAGGAAGCCTGAGGAGAGGGTTAGATGCTAGGGAGAACTTCCCCCTGAGCCCCAGGAAGCACAGAAAACTAGGATGCAGGATTGGACTGCTCTGGAAGGGCTTCGCTGCCAGTCCCTTGTCCATCTGGGGCCCTGGCCTTGCTTTCAGCCACATGGGGATCAAGGTCCTGCCCCACCTGCCATGTGGGGCCTCCAAGTCAAATGAGACAGTGAGGTGGCCACAGGCATCCGTCAACTGTGCTGTGACCGAGAGTGGGCTTCGGAGGGTATCTTGGGAGCAGAGGAGGCTGGAGGCAGGGACACCGCTGTGAGACAGGGAGCAGTGTGGGCTCATTGGAGGTCACCTCACGTAGCGGTCACCGCCCCCAGCCTGCCTCCCTGCAGACCCCAGCCTACCCCGGTCGCTGTCTTTCAGGGACCTGCAGGTGCACGGACTGGTGCTGCCTCTCATACTGCCCAGCTTCTACTCGGAGCTCTTCACTCTCTACCTGCTTCTTCATGAGAGAGAGGACAGTCTCTACAGTCAGGGCATCACCAACCTGAGCCTGTTCCCTGACACCAAGCTTCTGGAGTTCTTGGATGTGCAAAAGTAAGCCTTCTCCCCACGCCATGTTCGCTGGGGCTCTTTATAGTGGAGGATAAAAACTCAACTCGTCTTTAGCAAAAAAAAAAAAGAGAGGAGGATTAATTGGCCATGTACTCAAGAAGTTCTAGGGTTATGCTGGTATCTGCATTCAGGTGTGGCTGGATCTAGGTGCTCAACTGCATAATAAAGGGAAGCAACTTCTCTCTCTCTGTTGGTCTGTTTCTGGCCCCCCCTCATGATGACAAGCATGGTACCAGCCACTCAAGGTCTATAGTCTGTCAGTGCAGTCCCCTCCCCCCATCTCCACAGGGAGCTGGTGTCTCCTTCCCAGCAGCTCCGGCAGAGCCCTGAAGTCCCTCCCTGGCTTGGGTTTAAGTGTCCCCTGACTGCTGGCTGTGGCCCAGACTGGCCAGGCCTGCCTCGGTATCTACTGCTGGGGCTGGGCCAAGGTCACCTACTCCCGGCTCTTGTACTGGGAGTGGGGGAGGGGGATCCTCAGGGGAAACCGAGACCTGTTCCAGGGCTGGTCAGGCCTCCCTTCTGCACTCAGTTGCCACAGTAGCGATTCTCCTCGGCGTCCGTCTGACCCATTGATGCTGCGGGTGATGTGGGCACTCTGCCCCCACAGCTGGTCTTTGTCATGCAGTGATGGTGCCTCCCAGCCATCCCCTAGCACCCGTTTCCCTTCCCATTGCGATGACTGTTCCCTGCATCTGACCAGTTACCTGCCCAGAGATCTGGTGGCCGATGGCTTCCCAGGTGTCTCTCCTCCAGCTGCCAACTTGCCTTCATGTTTTCAGGCCAGATGGATGTCTACCTTCTCAGCAATCCCTCTCAGCACCCTCTTGCCTTCGGCTGCTCGCATACACCCTGGGGTGCCACTGTGGACCCGTTTCCTGCACTCAGCCCTTCTGGGGGCCATGGTGGCACAACGGATTTGCCCTCTGACCTCAGACTCTGAACCTTCCTCTTAGCAAAGCTTCCTGTCTCATTTTTTAAATTTCAGGCACCTGTGGCCCCTCAAGGACCTTACGCTGACAACCAATCAGGTGAGAGGGTGGGTGGGCTCTTCCCTTGCCCCAGGGAAGGGGAGGCCTGAGCCCTAAGCTGGACCCCCAGATTTGCTCGGGCTTCCCGAGGGTGTAGCCAGTGGCCCGCGGTGACCAGGCTCGAACACGGGCCCCACCCCTTTACTGGCTCTGCCACCGTGGGCCTGGTGTTCGGTCTCTGTGCCTCAGTTTCCCCATCTGTGAGAGAACCCCTGCTGCAGGACTAGCACGCCTCACAGGACAGTTGTGGTGGGGGGAGGAGGGGGCGGGCTGGCCCTCCCCGGGCGCTGCCGCACCGGCAGCCTCAGCGGCCCCTGGGAGGCTGAGAGGAAAGCAGATTCTCAGACCCACCCCAGACCCACCCTGGACCTCCTTCCGCAAGGCAGAAACTCTCGGAGGACTGGGGATCGGTGTCTCACCCCGTTCCTGGGTTTGAGAGCCGTTGACATTGGCAGTCAGAACTGGGTGGCACCCAGTGGCCCTGGGCTGTTGTGATTATTCTTTGATCACTCCCAGCCTCCTGCCCTGTTTACCCCACTTTACAGTTGCGTAAATTGAGGCTCGCAGTGCAGCTGTGACTTGCCCTGGGTCACTGCACCCTCTGGGCAGGGCTGAGCTGAGGCCACTGATGGGGACGGGGTGGGTGGCCAAGGAGGAGGACGAGACAGAGCTGGGGGGACCGTGCCCTCACTCGCCTGCCCCCCGCCGCACAGAGACACTCCCTAGTCAAGGACAAGTGCTTCCTGTCAGCTACCGAGTGTCTGCAGAAGATCATGTGAGTCCGTGCCCTGGGCGGGGTGGGGGGCAGCAGTGTTGGGGCCCCCCGCCATTGGGACTGAGCCCGAGGGCATTGATGTGAGCCAGCCGCCTCGCTGCAGCACCACGGTGGACCCCCGGGAGAAGCTGGAGGTGCTGGAGAGGACGTACGGGGAGATCGAGGCCACCGTGTCTCGGGTGCTGGGCCAGGAGCACAAGCTGCCCATGGATGACCTGCTTCCGCTGCTCATCTACGTGGTGTCGCGCGCCCGGTGAGCTGCCGCCGGGCCCACCCGGCCCCTCCCCATGGACACTGCTTTCCTTAGTGCAGGTGGGGGTGCTGAGGCCCAGAGAGGAGGGGTCCCGGGCTCCCACCCCGGGTCCTATGGGTGTCAGAAGCAGAGCGGGGGCCTAGCTGCAGACGTCCAGCCCCCCAGGCCAGGGCTCCTCCCTCTGCTGCTCAGTGCCTGGCCCCGCAGGCCCCACTCTCCTCTCACGGGGGTGGTTGTTCTCCAGCATCCAGCACCTGGGAGCCGAGATCCACCTGATCCGTGACATGATGGACCCCGTCCACACGGGGGGCCTGTACGACTTCCTGCTCACGGCCCTGGAGGTGAGGGACAGCAATGCCCTGGCCGCTGGGGCAGATGCCTTCCCCACCCCAGCCACCGTCGTGGGGATAAGCTCACTCACGTCACAACTCGTGTGCCTCCACAGGAGGGGGCCCCACCGAGCCCTGGTCCTGCCCTTGTCAAGGGGCTGGAGGACAGCGCAGTGCCTGCCAGCCCTGGGGACGGGGCCGCAGGGCCCCGAGTGTGTTCCAGCCCACTCCTGAGCACCGTGGGTGGGGGAGGCCCTATGTATTGCCTTACAGACTATAGTGAGGGCTCAGCTACAGTGGTCCAGGCCAGGCAGTGGGCTCTCCTCGTGGCAGGCCCAGAAGCCTCTGCAGGTGGCGGGGAGCGGGCAGGGCAGTGGCGTCAGCCTCGCCTCTCTCCCTCCAGTCCTGCTACGAGCACCTCCAGAGGGACGACATGCATCGACTGCCCAGCCGCTGGGACTCCAGGGAGCCCTGGTAGCTCGGCCTCTCCAGGACAAACTGTGGCGCTGAGCGGGGCTGCCATGGACTTCCCGTGCAGCACGCGTGGCCCAGCCTGGCCCTCGAGGCCCAAAAGCTGAGGCAGGATGGACCGTCACAGGCAGCTCTCGGGGAGACGAGTTCCTCGCAGGGAGATGCTGCAGCAGCCCCTCCTGGGATGAGGGTGAAGGGGGGCCGCTGCGGCCCCAGCGCTGGTGGTCTCCTTTCCCTGCCACTAGACCAGTCTCAGATGACCTTGACCTCCAGCAGCTTGCAAGCTGGGGGTAAGGAGCTGCTGGCTTCTCCTTGCTGGAGCCTGGCTCCCAAGTCAGTGAGCCTCAGCGTGGCAGTCTGTAAAATGGGCTCGACAGTCTGTAAAGGATCTTTCACGCATCTTGCTGGCGTCCTTCTGGACGTCCTGGGCTGTCCCTGAAATTCTCCTGTCACCGCCGGTGTTGTTCCTGTTTCCCCACTCCTGCTCGGGGGCTCCAGGCTGCTAGTGCCCCCCCTGCCCACCAGCCTTCCTCGTGGGAGCAATCTCCTGGGGACCTGCCTCCTTCCGCCTCTGCTCCTGGGTGGGGCGTGGGGAAAGGTGTGTTTCCGCAGCTGCCGGCCAGACCTGCCGCTCTGCCTCAGACTGAAGCAAGTCGGTCACCATTTCCGGCTCCAGGTGTGCCTTCCGTAAATGAAGAATACTCCTCAGTCTGTGAGGGAAGGGCTGAGGGAGGCTCTGAGAAAGCCCAACACACCTGAGCTGAAGGCTGGATCCCCCCTGGGAGTCTCAGGGTTGGGGGTCCCTAGGGGAGCACCCATGGACCCTCAGAGATGATGTGGGGCAGTGGGCCAGAGACCCGGCTGCCTCCCCGCACTGCCGCCGTCAGGAAGGGAGGGGCGAAGCTTTCTCTAACTGGTTTCCCCCCGTGTGGCAGCCAGAACAAAGGGTCTTAGGCTCTGGTTTTGCCAAAATCCCCTGTAGCGTCCCATCACGTTACTGGTAGGTGGCAGGTGGGTGCCCGCCCCCCAGCTGCCTGTCCCTGGGCCCGTGTTCACAGCGGTGGGAGGTGAAGGTGGAAACAGGTTGACTCTGGCAAGGCCAGACTGTGAAGGGCCCTAGACCGCAGGGTGGGTCTGTGTTTAGGACCGGCCAGGGTGCATCTGTGCAAACAAGCCCCTCGTGCTTGATCAGGACGGGGGCCCACAGGGAGATGGAGGCTGGGCCAGCCTGGGGCTGTAAATAGACAGCAAGTTGATGTCACAGCCACAGGAGAGGAAAATAAAGACAGCCGACCTCTGTCTGCTCCAGGGCTCGGGTTGACCTCGCCTGGGCATCGGGCCCTGCCCACAGCTGACCGCAGCGATGCCAGCCTGGCATGGCATCTGCCCGCACTGGTCTGCTACAGGGCACTAAGCTCCCGCTGGGGGACATGCCCTGTGGTGACCAGGTTATGTAGCCTCTGATCCAGTTTTGGCTTGCGGAGATGGTGTCCCCAAAGGGGCAGGGACGCAGGGTGGCCCCATGAAGTCCCCTTCAGGGATTGCCTCTGTCCCTCAGTCACCAAGCCTCACCAGGGGCCTCCTGGGTACCACCCCTGGGCCATGCATGGGTGACGGTCTGGGACACAGCAAACAAGGTCCCGGTTCCCTCCAGGTGAGAAGGGCTGGCTTCCTCGCCCCCAGAGGCACCAGCAGACCCCCTGTGCTTGCGGGGCAGAGAGGAAGGAAGCTGGAGCAATGGGGTCCACAGGGTCTGCAAGTGGGAGCTGGCAGTGTCTCGAGGGACCCTGGTCCTGACCAAGCCTCTGTCTATCCAGGTCACCCCCAAGGGTGCTGGGAGCCCATGCTGGGCGGCGCAGCCCCTTGCCCATGGCGAACGTTCTCTCAGCAGGGACCTAAGTGAGGGCCACACGGCCTCAGCGGTCGGCTCTCCCACAGGGGTGGCTGCCCACCGTGGGATCATCGAGGGGCTGGACTGCCCCTTTGGACAGGGATGTGTTTAGGGTTAGGTCAGGGTCAAGGTCAGTGTTAGGGCTAGAGTTAGGGATTAGGATTAATCCAAGGGTGGCTGGCAGAGAGGGGGGAGGGGCACAGGGGATGGCAGCCCAGCAATCAGCTGAGAGCAGTAGCCATGGCGGCGGGGAGAGACCCCAGGGCACGGGCAGTAATACCAGGAGGCGGAGGGAGAGCGGTCAGATCTATGAAATTCCTCTTGGGTCGCCATCCTGCCTCCCAAGTCGCCAGTCCTTGGTGGAAAGTCTGAGAGGACAGGTATCGCGGAGTTGGAGTGAGGGCAGTGGTGACGGTCTGGGACAAGGTGTCACGGCATTCTGAGATGACAGGCTGGGCCAGGCGTCCTGCGTGGGAGCCAAAAGACGCTAATGGTGCCATCTCTGACCGCCCGGAGTCCGAAGTCCTCCTTCAACTCCAGCCGGACAGCTCTGCCCTTGTGGCCATGGTCAGCATGACCTGGCCCTGCTGCGCCAAGACTTCCCACTGAAAAATCCGCCATTTCCAACCCCCACCCACTGGCTGGGTTCGTCCCGAGGTGCTTACGATGCACCATTTTAGAGCATCGCCCACCTCACACCCACGATCATTGTCGCCAGCAACCGTGACTGCCCCGTCCAACAAGTGCGGGCAGCAGGTGGGACTCTCCCACACCCAGCGCGTCTGCTGCCCACAGGCCCCCGGGGCCCGTTTTCTGAAGGGCTCATTACGTGGCTGCAGTCATGTGGGCCTTTCTCATCGACTCCCGCCTCCAACCTCGTAATGAAACTGTTTAAATGGGTGGTGCATTTCTGGGGAGTGACCACAATTTGGGTCCACACTTTTTTCAGGGTTTTTTTTTTTAAGAGTTCATTTTATCTTTTATTTTTTTAAGATTTTATTTATATAATTTTAGAGAGGGGGAAGGGAGGGAGAAAGAGAGAAAGAAACATCGATGTGAGAAACATCGATTGGTTGCCTCTCGCATGCCCTCATCCAGGGTACCTGGCCGCAACCCAGGCATGTGACCCAACCGGGAATCCAACCAGCGACACCCAGCCCCCTGAGCCACAACGGTCAGGGCCATTTTATCTTCTAACGGCACCTGTTGTCTTTGAATACTACGGGGCATGGTGTGTCTTTTGAATGCCGACAGAGCTGCCCGCTGCTGGTGCCCTTGGCCACCAGGGCAGTGTCATTGTCTGACGTGTTCAGGGAGTTGAGCTGTGTGGCCGGGCAGTTGGGCGCTCTTGGAGAGCATGGCCTGCATTCACTCTGCAAGTGGGAGCTGTGCCCCACCCAGAAGAGGTACGCACTGCAGTCAACACCCAGTGGTGCCCTGGGAGGGGCTCATAGGGTCTGTTGGCAGGGACCGGCCGGGTCTGTGCACTGTTCTCTGCTGCTGGGGTTCCCTTTGTCGCCTGATGGCGGGGAAGTCGGGCACGTTAGCCAGGCTGCCTTGGCACCGTGTGTTAATATCGCCTGGCTTTGATTTGTAGCTTATGCCCCGTGAGATGGTGCATCCAGGTGCCGGGGTCTTACCTGGGTGATGCAGAATCGGCCGGCTTGTTGGTCCCACTGGTGTTCACGGTCAGTGTCCTTTTCCACGGGTACCTGTATGTATCATGAACAGAGGGCATGGGTCCCGTGTAGCTGCTGCCGCAGGGTTTGTCCCCATAGGGGCTGGGACTTGATCATCCACTTGTTCCATTGTCAGGTGCCAGGTGACATCAACAGCACATTGGCTGCTGGCTCCAAGTAGGTGAAAATGCAACAAGGTGCATTCTGGGGTGCTTTCCAGGACAAGCACCACGGTCCACATCTCTGTCCGTGGGTCAGGGTCTTTTCTTCATATATAACTTTAAATAGTCCTTCCCATGTTGGCCCGCTGCAGTGGGACCCTGGTGTACCGAAGCCCCCAAGGAGCCGGGGGTGCTGGTCCAGCCCCCACCTCTGGGATAGCTGCATCTGGGGGGTTCCATGCAGGTGAGAGGGTCCACTTATGGCTACTTTACCCCTTTCTTGGAGGGACTGTTTCCATTTAATAACAGGCTTGCTGGGCAGGGCCTACTTTATTCATCATGGAGATGCCAGGGAGGGATAAGACCTGGGAAGCTGGCCTCCCATTGTCCACCAGTGCCCAGTTGCACGTTGGTAAGTGGCCCTCGGTAGGTGTGCTGAGCGATGCCTGCCAGGCCATCGCCATAATCAAAACACAAGAGTGGGGCACCTTGGCTGAGTGTCAGCCGCCCTTCCACCTGGCTCCTGTCTGCAGACATGCCGGTCACCGACCCCCGACGCTGGTAGCTCTTCAGGACCGCCTGGCCCGAGCCGCCGTTTGCAGAACCCATTTACACCAAGCCCCCTACCCAAGCCTCATGGCCAGCCGAGAGGCATCCCTTTCTCAGGGTTCTGGGTTCCTGCCCCACGGGGCCCATCTTCCAAGTGTGGGGTTTTAATATGTTTGGCCTCTGCCCATTTCTTCCCTCAGCCCCAGGGACGGGACGCTGCTTCCTATAACTGTTTAAGTCTTGCTTTGCCTTTTCAGTCTTAAATTGCTGGGGATCAAAGGCAGAATAATTGTCTCCCAGAGGTGGCCATGGCCTAATCCCCAGGACCTGTGAATGGGTCACCTTGCATGGCAAAAGGGACTTAGCAGATGTGACGGAAGTCAGGGACTTTGAGGCGGGCAGATTGTCCTGGATTGTGTGGTGGGCCCCAGCAGAGTGGAAGAGGGCGGGAGAGGGGACTGCTGATCAGCGGGAGGGGCGCTGTTGTTGACGCTGAGGGTGGGGAAGGGGCCGGAGCACAGGAATGTGAGGTCTCTGGAAGCTGGGAAACACAGAAATGGGTTCTCCCTAAGGCTCTGGTCACCAATTCTGATGCATGTTCCCCCCTCCCCAACCATCAGGCAATTCTCAGACACCAGCTGGGTGTCTCACAATTTAAGTCAATTCTGGCACTGTCTACCCATCAGGTCCCACAGGTTAAGGGCTCAGTCCTACAAGACTGCCCCCATCCCTGTCCCACACCTGTCTCCATCCTACCAAGCCTGTAGGTGACTTGTACCTGAGGGTTGTCACAGACACCATTAGTGGATCCTGTGACCCTCAGACAACTTTGGAGATCTTGAAATGAGGCTGTCTTTGTTCACCCAGACTACGCATGTAACCCTCAGGGCATTTTCCCTATAATGGGAGTCAACCAACCACAAAAAATGGTGTGACATTTGTCCCTGATTTCAGCAGAAGTGGTCAGCGACACCCCCGGGCTCTGGACAACATTTGGAGCAGCCTCGGCTTGCTGGCCCGGGCTGTTAAGGATGATAGAGTCTCCCGGACTTCCTCCTTGCCCACCAAGGTGGGGTCTGCATTGCTAGGACGTTCTGCCACACCTGGCTCAGTCCCTTGGGCCGAGGTAGGAATCCCTGAGGTTCTTGATGGGACTGGTTCGGCTGGTTGGATCCAGGGCCCTGGGCAGTGTGTAAGGTCTACACTGCAGGTTGGCTTCCTCTGTGGTTGGCTTAATGCTGTGTGCACCAACTAAGTGGCTTTGGCCAGCCTCTGCCGGATGGGTCGGACCACAAATGAACTCTTCTACACTGTGTGCAAGTGGTTTTCAGAAGACGGCGCTCCCCCTCTCCTCCGTGGGCATTTCTTTCCTCACTTTTGTATCCGTCCCTCTTCCTGTCTCAAGTCCTTTGTCGACTTGGGAGTTGTCCTCCAAGACAGACACTGGGGCTGGGGGATCCTGACTGTGGGGCGGGGACCGCCCATCACTAAAACCTCTCAGGATGCCCGTGGACAATTGTGTTCATCGGGGAAAAACTGCAAGCAGAGAAGCTGCAGAGCACACGGCTGCACTGGGCACGCTGTGGGAAGGTTCCAGAAACACCACACCCTGCTGGGTCCTTCATTTTATAGGCCAAATGGAAACGTTCGGGCAACTATGACATACTGAAAGTCTCCTGGTCAGGAAGTGGCCTTGGAAAAAGGAGAAGCCTCTGAGGCTTAGCAAGTGACATCATTATGTTTCCTGTTGACTGACTCAGGCGGGCTGGGCAGGCTCTCCGCTAGAAGAGGGAGGAAATAGCCTCGAGAGACACTCATTCAGTGTCCTGGGCCCAGCTTTCAATGGGGTATTATTTGGGGGTTCCTCAGAAAGCGGCGTGCCTGCGCTCTGGGCAAACCCTCCATTCATTCACCCAACAGATACAGTTTGTCTCCTAACTTGTTACCGATGCTGGTCCAGGCCTTAGGGCTGTACCAGATGCTGCGGCAGCCAGGGTTTCTGCCTTTACGGTCAGCCTCTGGGCCCCAGTGGGTCGTGGGGCCTGGGTCTTCCCGGCCCTGCCCTGTCTTAGCTTCCCCGGCCCACAGCCGGCCTGCACGGCTGGGACCTTCTCACGGCTTTCTCCCGCTGCAAGCTGGCCTCCACCCCACCGCTGCTGCTTCTTGGTGACCCTGCCGTAGATGGGACACTCTGTTCCTTCTTTAAAAAGAAAACTATTTTCTCTTTGTTGTTCAAATTAGATAATTTTATTACCTCTGTGCAAGTTTACTGGTGTTCTTCTCCGTATTCCCCATTCTACTGTGGAGCTCAGCCAGTGTTATTTTTGTGGTTTGTTTACTTTGGTGGTTGTATCTTTCTGAACTTTCCATTTGGTTCTTTATAACTTGTATTTCTCGGCTGAGTTTTAAAAAATATATATTTTATTGATTATGCTATTACAGTTGTCCCATTTCCCCCCCTTTATTCCCCTCTGCCCTGCACACCCCCTCCCACCCTCATTCCCCACCCTTAGTTCATGTCCATGGGTTGTACATATAAGTTCTTTGGCTTCTCCATTTCCTATACTATCCTTAACCTCCCCCTGTCTATTTTCTACCTACCATTTATGCTTCTTATTCCCTGTACCTTTTCCCCCATTCTCCCCCATTCCCCTCCCTGCTGATAACCCTCCATGTGATCTCCATTTCTGTGACTCTGTTCCTGTTCTAGTTGTTTGCTTACTTTGTTTTTGTTTTTTTAGGTTTGGTTGTTGATAGTTGTGAGTTTGTTGTCATTTTACTGTTCATTGTTTTTCGTTTTTGATCTTCTTTTCCTTAGATAAGTTCCTTTAACATTTCATATAATAAGGGCTTGGTGATGAGGAACTCCTTGAACTTGACCTTATCTGGGAAGCACTTTATCTGCCCTTCCATTCTAAATGATAGCTTTGCTGCATACAGTAATCTTGGATGTAGGTCCTTGCCTTTCATGATTTCAAATACTTCTTTCCAGCCCCTTCTTACCTATAAAGTTTCTTTTGAGAAGTCATCTGATAGTCTGATGGGAACTCCTTTGTAGGTAACTCTCTCCTTTTCTCTTGCTGCTTTTAAGATTCTCTCCTTATCTTTAATCTTGGCTAATGTAATTATGATGTGCCTTGGTATGTTACTCCTTGGGTCCAACTTCTTTGGGAATTCCTGGACTTCTTGGAAGTCTATTTCCTTTGCCAGATTGGGGAAATTCTCCTTCATTATTTGTTCAAATATGTTTTCAATTTCTTGCTCTTCCTCTTCTCCTTCTGGCACCCCTATGATTTGGATGTTAGAACTTTTAAAGTTGTTCTGGAGGTTCCTAAGCCTCTCCTCATATTTTTGAATTCTTGTTTCTTCATTCTGTTCTGGTTGAATGTTTCTTTCTTCCTTCTGGCCCACACTGTTGATTTGAGTCCCAGTTTCCTTCCCATCACTGTTGGTTCCCGTACATTTTCCTTTATTTCACTTTTCATAGCCTTCATTTTTTCATCTAGTTTGCGACCATACTCAACCAATTCTGTGAGCATCCTGATTACCAGTGTTTTGAACTGTACATTTGATTGGTTGGCTATCTCTTCATAGCTTAGTTGTATTTTTTCTGGAGCTTTGATCTGTTCTTTCATTTGGGCTATATATATATTTTTTTTTATTTTATTTTTTTTATTTTTTTATTTTTTAATTTTTTAATTTTTTTATTTTTTTTGTCTCAGTAGGCCTGTTATGTAGTAAGGGGGCAGACCACGTCCATGCATTGTGGCATTGTATGTGGGGGAAGGTTCCGAGAGGGAACCGTGCTACTTGCTGGGCTCTGGGCCAGCTTTCAGTCACTTCCCCCACCACCCACAAGCAAATTGGGCTCTTCTGGTGCTTATTTCCAGCGGGGTGGGTTTGCGTTTGTTCTAGGACCCTATGGGTCTCTCCAATGAGGCTGGGAGTTTCGCTGGCTGCCACAACCCCCACAGGTTTTTTCAATCAGAGATTTTGAGGCTTTATTTCCCGGTGCTGGAACCCTGGGTTGCTGTAGTCTGTCTCCCTCCCCAGTTGTTCCTCCTGGTTTATCCTCATGCAAACGTGGACCACCCAGTCCACCAGCCACTGCCGTGCTCACTCCGGTCCTCCACTTCCTCCAGGAGCTGCCTTGCCGTGAGTCCTCTCCACCCTGGCTGCCTGTCTCCACCCCTCCTACCCATCTGGATAAACGCTTCTTCTTTAACTCCTTGGTTGTCTGACTTCCATAGTTTGATTTTCTGGCGGTTCTGGTTGTTTTTGTTTTTAAATTTGTTGTTGTCCTTTTGGTTATACGAGGAAGCAAAGTGTATTTGCCTATGCCTCCATCTTGGCTGGAAGTCTTTTTTTACTTTTTAAATTTTGCTTAAGGAGTGCTTATGATTGCTCATTGGAGCACTGGTATAACTGCTTGAATATCCCCGTGGATAATTCCGGCATCTCGGTCTGTTCCTTATCCTTTCTCCTTTGAGTTGAGATTGCCTTGGCTTGTGGTATAAGAAATTTTAGACTGTCCCCTGGACATTTTGAGTACAAGGTCATGAGACTCACTCTCCCTCTTACGTATCTATTTTAGCAGGCAGGCAATCTATTTCTGTTAAGAAGGCATGTCCTGGCCCGTGTTTGTGGGCTATGTTTTACATGTCGATTACTTGTCAAAGCCTTGGCAGTGCTGCCGTGGGCTACCCAGAGGTCAATGTGAAACCTGGGCTGTGTTCCATGCATCGCAGGGTTTGCTGTGTTGATCCTGGTCACTTTTATAAATGTGATGTGTCCAGGACTTGATACACAGATTTCAAGCCTCCTGTTCTGCTTTGGACTGAATTGTGTATTCCCCCCGCCACCCAAATTTGCAGGTTGAAGCCCTAACCCCCAATGTGATAGTATTTGGAGATTGAAGCCTTCGACAGGCAATTGGGTTTAGATGAGGGCATGGGGGTGGGGCCCTCGTGGTGGGAATCATGCCTTTATAAGAAGGGACATCAGATAGCACCTCACACCCCTGTGCCATGTCAGGACATGGGGAGAAGGTGGCCACCTACAGGACAGGAAGTGGAGCATGCAGGTGTCTGATCTTGGACTCCCAGCCTCCAGTGCCGTGAGAGGACGGCCCTCATACTTCTCTCCCTTTCCTTCCCCACCTGGGCCGCACGAGTGCCCAGGTGTGGGCCTTCTTGCCTTTGGGGAGGCACCTGCAGACGCTCCTGGCTGGCCTTCCCACCTTGGTCCTCCCACCTGTTGGTGCTGGACAACCCTCCAGGACCGTGGTCATTGTGGCACTCCCCCGGCCAGCACCCCACAGTGCCTTCTTATGCCAACAAGCCGTACATCATGATTTCTGCAGATTCCGCTCTTGCTACCCCTTCTCCTCACTCCCATTCAGCTTTGCTGAATGTATCCCCTCAAAGCTCCCAGGACCTGGGAGCCCTGAATCTCACCTTCACCTGCATGGTGATTGCTTGGGCTTAACCAGCCTGTCCTTATGAAGCCTCCCTAGGCCAGGGCACCCACTGCCTGCTGCAGCTCCCAGTGCTGAAGTCCCTTACTCTAATGACCTTGACTTTACTGCTGTCTTCCCTAGACTGTAGCCCCCAGAGCCAGTGCTTCTGGTTTTCCCCGCTGGGTTCTGGTTGTTTATAGCACAGTGTCTGGCCCGCAGGAACCAGTAAACACACACAGACAGAGTCTTCACCTGCATTTCCTGCCTCACTCTTCTGCCTAAGATTCCAGCAGCAGCGTCCTGCAGTTCACGATGGCCGGCCTTCGCTTTGGAGAGCCTCGCAGCCCACAGCCATGTCTTCTCGTCTCCCTCTCTTTAATTCCTGTTTTCCCCCTATACCCAACAAACGCTTTTTCGTCAAATGACCCCAAAGGACCCCGGCTGGAATTCACAGGTTACTAGTTGAATTGAATCCCAGACTGCATGAGGGACCCTATCAGGTGGAGGGGGCTCTGAGCCCTGTGCCCTGGATTGCAGAAGTGGGGGGCCTGGGCTAGTGCTCCCCCAGTGCTTCTGGCCTCCTGCTGGCTCCCACTGCCTTGAGGAAGCCTTCTTGGCTCCCGGGGCTGTGGATGGAGCACCTCCTGGCACACCAGGGTTTCGAGGACTGGAATGCCACACTGGCTACTGTCCCGAATCACCCCTGACCTGTGTCTCCCAGTCACATCACCCCTGTGTGTGGAAGGTGTGACCTGCAGCTGTCATGTACTTTCCCGCATGCGCCTCTTTGCTCCCTTGGCCTGGTTGGGAACTGTTGCCCCAGGCCCAGTTCTGGTTTACACTTTTAGAATCAGCAACCCTGTACCGGGGACCTGAGGGAGGTCGGGGGAATGGCGGTGACATTTCACGGTTCAGAATCGGTATGGCAGACATTGGGTTGGGGTGGCCAGCTAGAAATTTAGCTGAGGTGACAGTGAGCTAACCATTTTAAGCAAGTGGCGATTTTAAATAAAGCAATAAAACACACCAGGGAGTGCCAGGCAACCAAGTTTTATTAAAATTACCCTGACCTTATCGAATAGGTCTACAGAATCATGTTTTCAAGTAAGCCAAAATTAATTTCATATGAAGAAAAAATGGCGTTAGATCGCTTGATTTGCAAAGCTTATTGTAACGACTATTTACAGTATTTTTATTTCTGCTGATAGATACATTTTTCTTCTCATAAAAAGAAAACACGAGAAAGGATGACAGGAAACTGTTTCCTAGGAGAAAAACAAGGAGCGACACCACTGTGCAATGCTTCGAGTGTGGCCATGACACTCTTCCCCTGGTGTGCTTACAAGTGAGAATATTTGGATTTCAATACTAGACACGGAGCTCCGGTATTAAACAAGCTCATCTTTGGAGACACGCAGAGAGGACTAATTGGGCTGATAATTCCATCGGGCACTGGGAAAGGGGCTGCAGGGAAACCCCTCACGGGGGGGGGGAGACGGTGGCGTGAGATCTGGTTGGCGAAGCAGAGGGGCCCAGCCGTGTGCGCTGGCTGACTGCTCCCAGCAGAGCGTGCTCAGGGCTCTGCGTCCTCTGGTGTCAGTGAGGCCAGGAGCTCGCAGCCGACATTTGCCTGCTTTTCGGTCTCATCCTGATTGTTCCGCAGCCTCAGCTTGGTTTCCAGCCTCTGCTTCCATTCTTCTCTCAGCCTGAAAGCAGGAGCAAACCCACAGAAGGGGAGGTTCACTCCCTGACCATGGGTTCCGGGGAAGCTCCCTTCCTTTTTTTTCTTGAAGGGGTGTGGGGGTGTGTGTTTTCAGGTTGTAAAGGGAATGCAGAGGACTTTCAAATTTAATTATATACATATTTGAATTCTCATGTCTGTTCAAAGTAGTCTAATCGTAATCCCCTTTTCTTTGAAAGTGCAATATCTTTAACATATGGGGGGGGACCCTGTCGATCTAGAATTGTTTACCCAGCAAGACTGTCTTTTAAGAACAGATTTTCAGGTGTGTAAAAACAGAGAATTCATCACTGGTAGACTGTCACGGCGCCTGTTCAAGGCTGTTCCTTCAAGCAGAAGGAAATGGCACCCCATGGAAATCGGGATCCCATGGAATGAAAGCATCTGACAAGGCAGCTGTGTGGGTACATATTAGTAACTTTTCCTTACTGTTTAAACCTCTTTTAAAGATAACTGATGGTTGAGAGCAAAACTATTAACTATGTAACACGGGGTTTATAGCACACATGGAAGTCAAAACGCGCTTGGTACCACGGCAGGAAGGCCGGGAGGGGAACTGGGGCTGCGGCGCTGTGGGTTCCTAAGCTGCACAGAGCAAGGCGGCCTTGAAGGCAGGCGTGGTGAGTTCAGGACGTACATCTAACTCCTGACGCAACCACTAAATTAACATAAAAAGATGTCACTAAGAAGCCAACCGAGGAGATGAAATGGAATCATAAAAATATTTAATCTAGCCCTGGCTGGTGTAGCTCAGTGGATTGAGCGCGGGCTGGGAACCAAAGGGTCCCAGTTCGATTCCCAGTCGGGGCACATGCCTGGGTTGCAGGCCAGGTCCCCAGTGGGGGCCACGTGAGAGGCAACCATACATTGCTGTTTCTCTCCCTCTCTGTCTCCCTCCCTTCCCCTCTCTCTAAAAAATAAATAAATAAAATATTAAAAAAATTTAATCTAAAGGAAGGCAGAAAAAGAAAGGAAATAAGAGATGAGAGAAATAGAAAACCTAGCAAGATGGTAGATTTAAACCCAATCAAACCAATTAACTTCAATGACATAAACAATCCAGGTAAAGTACAAAGATTGTCAAATGGAATAAAAAAAAGTGATATCCAAATATATGCTCCCAAATTTGGTGTAACCCGCGTGCACTAGAACCAGTGACAGGAGAGATTTTTCCCCCATTTATGAAGATGAATATGTACACATGTATTAACTATAGGTGGTGGCTGCAACATATACGTGGAAAATTAGAATAATTTCATCCTCTGAGATGGGCATCCGGCATTCTTCTGGGAAAACCAATTATGAATAAGGAAATAGACCCACAAGGATGCTCAATTTTGCTGTGAACCTGCCCTTAAAAATAAGGTCTCTTTCTAAACACGAATTAATAAAAAGCAGACAGACGAGCCACGTACTTGCGCAGCGCGCTCCTGCCCAGGCGGTGCTCCTCCGACTCGCGGTAGCACGTCTGCTTGCCGATCTCCCGCTCCCAGAAGCGCTTGAGCTCGTGGCAGGTGTTCCGGCAGAAGACCTCCCGGCGCGCGTACTGGTTGTTCATGCCCTGGAAGAGAGAGCGCCAGCCGAGCCCTCGTGGACCCCCCGCCCCCGGACTCTCCAGGGGGCCAGCCCTGCTCCCCTGAGGGACATGCTGGCCAGGCGCAGGCCCTCGGCCGCGGGAGGAACGACAGTCACGCGATCCAATAATGCGGACGCAGAAGTGGGGCAGGTCCCAGGCTGCCCCCCACACAGAAGCATCTCTGCTCTTCATCAACAGCAGTGCCTGCGGGCAGTGTACCCAACTACTCACCCTAACGTCCCCACGCGCGGCCCTCACGGTCCCCGTGTACAGGTGGGACGCCTGCAGGTCGCAGAGCTTGCCTGTGACCTGCAGCCAGAACCAGCTGGAGGCAGACGGCAGCCTTGGGCATGTTTCCAAGCCCTTTGCTAAATGGGCCGTCCCAGAATAGGGTTCCAGCGTCTGGTGCAAGCAGCACGCGTGGGTGTGGACGGATACACGTCAGACACTCAAGAGTGCTCAGTTATTTTCCGTGAAGAACCTTTGCCCGACTCCCAGACCTCGGTGGGTCAGCAAACAGGTCACAAGCGGGGACTGGAGGGCGAGGGAAAGAGTTAGAGGGCCCTGGACATGGCCCCCAGGGGAGCAGTGCCCAGGGTGGGAGCCGCACGGGTAATGAAAAGTGGACGGGGTCACAACGTATTCTGGGGGTGTCAGTGGGGTGGTGAGTGAAGGTGGGGGAGTATCGGTGGAGCTTCCAGCGGCCGTGCCTGTGCAAAGATGGGGAATACCCAAGCCAGGCTCGTGAGGAGCGGCCTGCAATGGTGCTGGGCAGTGTGAGTTGCCTGGGGCCTGACCTCCAAGGCAAGGACTTAGGAAGGGGCTTCGAGACACGTGGGCCTGGAGCTTGACGCGGGGATCTGGACCACAGCCCCCTCCGGAGACTGACGGGCCCCAGGGCTGCTGGGAGGAGAGGGACTCGAAGCCCGCTGGTGACTCCGCCCCGTTTGCATGTTGACTCGATGCCCTTTTGCTGGTGAGTCCGTCCTCCCGGCTTCAGTGTCTTGTCTTTAAAATGTCTTTGAAGCCCTGGCTGGTATAGCTCAGTGGATTGAGCGCGGGCTGGGAACCAGACGGTCCTGGTTTGATTCCCAGTCAGGGCACATGCCTGGGTTGCGGGCCAGGTCCCCTATGAGGGCCATGTGAGAGGCAACCACACATTGCTGTTTCTCTCCCTCTCTGTCTCCCTCCCTTCTCCTCTCTCTAAAAATAAATAAATAAAATCTTAAAAAAAAAAATGTCTTTGAAAATCAACTTTGACCACGAAGTGGGTTTCAGATGTAACAGGGTGTAAGCCGGACACACTTGTCACAGGCACCAGGATTTCCTGTGACAGGAGCTGGGATGGGGCGGGGGCACCAGGAGAGTCACCCCACGTGGCCTGAGGGGTTCAGGGTGCTTCCTAGGAGAAGGGACAGTGGGGACGAGTGGGAAGGAGCACCCAGGGTGCGGAAGCAGGCTGTACAGAGGCCTCAGTGACAGTCCTGGGGAGCAGAGAGAAGCAGCGGGTGGGGGTGCCCTGGGGTCAGGAGGGGGGAGGGGACATTAGATTATGAAAATAACCTGTATCTCATTTCTAGTGATGGTGGTACAGCTGTATTAAACAATTGCCAAAACTTGTCAAATGGGCAAATTCTCTTACACATCAGTTGCACCTCAGTAAGAGTAGAGAAGAAACGTCTTCTGTGTTTGGATGAGAGCTTCCTCCAGGTTCCCAGCGCTAAGCTACTGGGAGATCCCGTGGGCACCTCATTGTGAGGGGCCATCGCAGCCCGTTCCTTGGCAAGTAACACGTAATTTGTGTTCTGGTTTCCGGGCTGCCTACACGAGGCCACTCCTCCACCTTGCAGAAATGTGAGGAGGAAAATGTCTACCGTTGGAGAGCCCGTGGAAACACAAGGGATTGTTCTTGCTAAGTAAATAAATAGCTTGATTCCTCTGCAGCTCCTCGGCTGAGAATGCAGCCACCAGAGGACATGTCCACGGAGAGAAGTGGGACTGCGACTCCCAGCCCATCAGCACCGCCTTGGGAAAGCGGTAACTTCAAGGACCATTATGCAGTTTACAAAATTGAGTTTTGCTTACAGAGAACAATGGCATGTGACCCCTTCCCGTCAGTTTGGTTAAACAAACGTGTCGGGCTTGCAGCTCCTGTGAAGCATCTGCGCAGCCGGGGAGCCGGCGAAGTCCAGCGAAGCCGCTGCGTAGAACAAAGGCACGCTTCTCCGTTGTGAGTCCTCGCGCCGCGCCAACCGCGTAACCTTCCAAGGCTCGGGTTACTGGGAGTGTTAGTCAGAATGAAGAATGTGAAAGGTGTTTGTTTTTGTTTTTTAAAGAATTTTGGATTATTCTGCTCATTCTTAGGAGCCACTCATTCTAGAGTGGCTTGTTCGACACCCGCTGACCATGTGTGCCACCATAATATCTCTTGTATATCTGGCACCTTTTAAGAGCAACTCTTTTGCAATTATTTTTCACAACATTTTAAAAGGCTTCATAAACATTACAGCTTGAAATAGGCCAGGTGGTTTGTCTCCGGCCACTGCAACTCCAAAGCCTGGACAGACTAGGTGTGGCAGCCGACTGAGGACTCGGGACGCAGACGAAGCAGGTGCACTGAAGACCAGAGTTCCAGTTACTATTGAACGGAGCTAAATTTTCTCTTTTTTTTTCACTCTGCTCTCCCCAGTTTAGACTCTCAGCACCCACAAGTGGGAACAGGGGCAGTGTGAGCTCCAAGAAGTCCTCTGACTCTAGGGAGAAAGGAGACTCCTAGTGCTCAGGGGATGAGGGGAATCACTTGCTTTTCTTTTCGCCAGCCTCTCAGGTCTCCAGAAGATTCTAAGGTGAGGGAGGCTTGGCAGTGGCAATGGAAGTGACGGATCAGCCATCAGCGGGGCCTGCAGACAGAGACTCCCGAGGACAGCAAAATTCGCTCCACAGGAGAAGCTGTGTCCTGTCCTGCATAGTGGGCCTGCGCTGCCTCATCCCTCTCTCAGTCCCCTGGGCACAGGACCCCAGGCATGAGTGCAGCTGCCTGACGTGCACCGTACACGGCAGAACAGGCCACCAAAGCCCCAGGTTTCTGGCCGAAGGGCCGACAAAGGGGAGTTCAGGGAATTGGAAATCACTGGGGAGACCACACAGGGGGATGGACCTCCGGAAAGAGACTGTAAAAACTGCTTCTGAGCACCTAGGCTGGCTTCTGGATGGGCTGCAGGGGCGTGGTTCTTATCCCAAACAATGAAACAGGTAGAGCATCTTCACAGGCACAGGAAACCTGAGCAACACCCCCAGCCAACGAGATCGAAGTGGAACTTGTGGGTCTCTCCACCCAGTGGTAGCGGGACACAGGTTCCTTTCAAGTGCACGTGAAGGAACCACAAAGAAATTCCTGGAACTAATGAGTGAGTTTAGCAAAGATGCAGGATGTGAGATTAATACGCAATACACGACATTGGTTAATGCCAGCTACGAGCAAGTGGAAACAGAAATTAAAAACACGCTACTGCCCTGGCCGGGTTGCTCAGGTGGTTGGAGCATTGTCCTGTGCACCAAAAGGTGGCAGGTTCGATCCCCAGTCAGGGCACAGACCTAGGTTGCGGGTTCCATCTCTGGTCAGGGAGTGTAGGGGAGGCAGCTGATCAATGTTTCTTTCTCTCTCCCTTCCTCTCTAAAGTCAATACACATATCCTCAGGTGAGGATCAAAAAAACAAACACAAAACAAAACCACATTGCCATCTACAGTAACTACCCAAATGAAATACTTAATTATAAATCTTCTGTGCAAAATGTGCTGAAAACTGCAAAATGCCGATGAATGACGTGAAAGACAATATCGACCAACGGAGAGACAGTCTCGTGTCAGTGGTTGGAAGACTCAGCACAGCAGAGAGATCAGTTCTCCGAAATTCATCTGTAGATCTATTGCAACTCTAATTAAAACCCAAGGTGGGTATTTTTTATAGATAAAGGCAAGCTGACTCTCAACAAGTGGTGTTGTAACAACAGGATACGAATATCCAAAAAAAGAAAGAAAGAAAGCAAAAAAAAAAAAAAAAAAAGACCCTGACTTAAACCCTACACCTCATGCAAAAATTAACTCAGAATGGATTATAGGTCAATTCAAAACCTTCAGGGAAACACATAGGAGAAACTTTCGTGGCTTGGGGGTTTAGGCAGAGTTCTTAGAAGTGATAGCAGCACCTGGCTGGTGTAGCTCAGTGGATTGAGCGCGGGCTGGGAACCAGACGGTCCCGGTTCGATTCCCGGTCAGGGCACATGCCTGGGTTGCGGGCCAGGTCCCCTGTGAGGGCCATGTGAGAGGCAACCATCCATTGATGTTTCTCTCCTTCTCTGTCTCCCTCCGTTCTCCTCTCTCTAAAAATAAATAAATAAAATCTTAAAAAAAAAAAAAGAAGTGATTGCTTTTGGAAGGCCAGATACAAACTTAGAAAAAATACTTGCCAGTCACATACAGGACAAAAAAATCCTAGAGGGTTTGTATCCAAAATCTATCAAGAAGTCTCAAAAGTCAACAACGTGAAAGCAAACAACCCAAAGACAAGATGGGCAGAGCGCCTCAAACAGACACGTCACCCCAGAGCACGCAAAGCCACGTAGAGCTACCGCCCCACTCCTGTAAGAAGTGCCTATCTATAGGTACCTACACACACCCAATGTCAAGTGCGAGAGAGGCTGGTGTGGAGCAGTTGCAACTCTCGTATGTCGCCGCAGGGAATGCAGCATGGTGCAGGCATCAGCCCAGACAACAGTTCGGCAGTTTCTCAGGAATTGCACATATACCCACCGCAGGACCCAGCCACCCAAGCCTAGGGGTTTGGCCTAGAGAAATGCAAGGACCGGTTCCCCTTACGCGGGTCTAGCTGTACTTGCCAGTACGTGGAGACAACCTAACGGTCCTTCAACGAGTGGATGGGTAACCAGCTGTCAAACAGCCACACAATGCAATACTGTGCAGCAATAAAAAAGAACAAACTACTGATACATTCAGGAACTTGGATGAATCCCAAAGGCATCAAGCTGAGAGGAAGAAGCCAGTCTCAACAGATTATATATTCTCTACCATTCCATTCATGGGACAGCCTGGGAGAGACAGACCATAACGACTGCCTGGGGTGAGAGGTGGGGAGAGTTCACAGCGAAGGCAGAGCACGAGGGAGTTGGGGGGAGGCCACGGAGCTGGCCTGGTCCCTGACTGTGGCGGTGGTTGGTTCCGTGGAGCTGGAGGTGTGACAAATTCATGCAGCCGAGCACACACACACACACACACACACACACACACACACACACACGCTGCTTTTTTAACTGTATGTGCAGACAAAAATAAAAATTTAAAAATAGAACAGAACTGTTTTTAGTAGTATTTTGACTTTCTTTAAAAAAGGTTTTATTTATTTAGTTTCAGAGAGAGGAGGAGAGAGGGAGGAAGAGAGGGAGAGAAACATTGCCTGTCTCATGCCCCCAGCTGGGCACAAGGCTTGCAAACCCAGGCCTGTCCCCAGACTGGGAATTGAACTGGCAACCTTTCAGTTTGCGAGACACCGCCCAACCCACTGAGCCACACCCATCTGGGCCATTTTGAGTTTTTTTGCTGATTTGATAAGATTCAACCATTGAAAAATCTAAAGATTATTTACTGTCCCTGAAGTATCACCAGACCCT
Source organism: Micronycteris hirsuta (assembly GCA_004026765.1). NCBI lineage: Eukaryota > Metazoa > Chordata > Mammalia > Chiroptera > Phyllostomidae > Micronycteris > Micronycteris hirsuta. Next base: position 3,164 of record PVJI01007783.1, on the reverse strand, counting down.
GCTACTGATCGCCCCCGGAAACCAGCAGCACTGGAGTTGTTACAAAAGCAGACTGATCTGCAGATTGATGGGGACCAAAGCCTGACTCAAAATCTGCATTTTAACTAGATTCCCAGGTGATTCACGTGCATGTTAAAGTCGAAGACGTTCTGCTTGGGAACGACCAAGACCCAAACTTAGCACATCCTCTTAAGCCTCAGTCCTCTGCGCAGCTCACTGTGGGGGAGCTTCCCTATTTAAAGTTCCTTGAGGCCGTAGGTTTGGGGCAGTTAGCAACCTTCCCTCAAAATGCACTGCTTTTCTTCACAGAATCTCACCTCCTCGGAGCCTTGGTAAGTGAACACTGGCCCTGATTTCTGCACCAAGTTTAGCTCGTTTGGAAAGCGACGTCTAAATGTGTAAATCAGACAGGAAAAGCCCCACTGAGATGTCTAAGTCACTCCCAAGCAGACGCAAGGTTAGGCGTTCAGGGGGGGAGATGAATTTCAGGGGCCGAGAAAGACCGGTTTGCAAGGACCACGTCCACTTCGCTTCCCCCAAGAGGTGCAAGGTGAGCTTCCATCCCCGGCACACTCAAGTTCACACCCTTTACCTTAGAGACGAATCCACTGCTCTCTGGATGGTGTAAAGGGGGCCGGGAACCACAGCTCTGGGCCGGTCCTGAAACTCAGGGTCTCAGCCCTTTATATGCAGAGTGGAGGCGTTACAGAAATGCCCCAGGCTTTTGAGGTTCCATGCACTGAATTAGGATTGGAATCACAGAGGTCTCATTCCAGGGACACGGTGGCCTCCTTCCTGGTGAAAAATAGCCCCCATGCCCTGCTCCCCTGCCCACCCGGCCGGAGAGCTCTGCTCTGGCAGAGCCTGCAGGGACCATGACTTGGCTGGAACCAGTCATTGTTCAGAACATGCCCTGGATTACCCGTGAGCACGAACCTGGTGCCTCAGGCAAAGCCGCCCTCCGCCCCTGGGGGTAAAGGAGCCTTGGATGGTGTGACAAGTCACACTTTGGAGTCATTTTACAGGATGACTGAGAGAGGCCTGTTGTCCTTTGGGGCTGCTAATCCACGCCTGGAGGGTAGGGTGGTGAAGGCATCTCCCAGTCTGCCCAGTTCTCCCCAGCAGGAGCAGGAGCTGGCTGGCCGTGGGGACTGTGCCCCAGCGAATGGCCACACACCCAGAAGGGCTTCTCAGTTGAAAGCAACATGCAAGCCATTTCCACGAGCACACTGTGCTCTTGGGATAACATCTGGAATGGCCCTTTGGGACCATCAGCTCGTCATCAAGCCCTGCTGGGCCCTGACTCGGGACTATCAATGCGCAAACCTCCCCTGTGGAAGCCTAGGGCAGTGAAGCAGGTGCAGTAGCTGATTTTGATTGTGGGGGGTGTTTTAACAAGCCCTTTCCGCCCTGACCGATGTGGTTCAGTTGGTTGAGCATCATCCTACACAGCAAAGGGTCACCAGTTCGATTCCTGGTCAAAGCAAATGCTTGGGTTGCAGGTGGTCCCAGTCTGGGGTGTGTGCAGGAGGCAGCTGATCGATGTGTCTGTCACACACTGATGGTTCTCTCCCTCTTTCTCCCTCCCTTGCCCTCTCTAAAAGTAAATAAATAAAATCTTTTAAAAATAAGCCTTTTCCCTTATAATGTGCATGTCTTACGGAAGAGCAGAGGCAGACTGTGCTGTGGAGGGTTTTTCACAGAGAAGACTGGGGGGCAGAGTTGGAGGCCCCCCTCACAGCACTGCCTATTCGAGAGGATACCCAGAGCAACGCTGATTATCACCAAAGTATATTTTCAGGTAAAAACACCTGTTTTGCTTTAGTGTCTTTCTAGCTGATGTGATATGCAAGCAGAGAGGATAGGGTAAAATGGCAGTAAAAGTTTTGAAAGTACCCTTTCCCTGTCGTGGGGTGTGTCGGTCCTGCCGTAACCCATAGTGACCGTTACCAATGCGTGTAAGGATCTCACACCAAGACACGCGGGGGGAAGAAATCTGGTGGCCACGGGTCTCCTCCACCATCCCCCATCTTGGGGAGAAAGACCTGGGGAGAAAGACCTCGTGGGTTGCCCAGCCGGGGGGGGGGGGGGGGGTTTATTAGAGGCATTGACACATTTACATTGGATTGATTATTCATGGGATTAAGCAGAACAGGTAGGATTACTCATAGCAAGGCATTAGGATGTTGATTCACGTCTGGTGGCAGACAGGACCAGGTTAAAGCAATATTCAGAGATCAGCAAGCCAGAATTTTTTAAGATCCAAATTCCTATTAGAGAATTCCCATCCCACAGACATGATCCACACTTGCTCACACAGGAATCACACGGAGCTGTGCTCAAAATGTGTAGATTCTCAGGACTGCGTGTTTACACACGTGTGGAAATCACTGCTACATTTCCCTCTTTAAAAGAAATCCATAGGGGCCTGGCTGGTGTAGATCAGTGGATTGAGCGCGGGCTGGGAACCAAAGGGTCCTGGTTCGATTCCCAGTCAGGGCACATGCCTGGGTTGCAGGCTAGGTCCCCAGTGGGGGCCACGTGAGAGGCAACCACACATTGCTGTTTCTCTCCCTCTCTGTCTCCCTCCCTTCTCCTCTCTCTAAAAATAAATAAAATCTTAAAAAAAAAAGAAATCCATAGGGGAACTGAATATTTAATAGGTGAAAAGTTATTTCGAAGGATTTTTTCCCCCCTGACACACTAAATGTTGAGAAAGCCTTTTGGTTGCTTGAGATCCCTCAAACTTTACTGAAGCTATTAGCAAGTCCTTTAAGAAAAATTTATCAGCTTAAGTGTCTTTTTTTTAACTATATTTTATTGATTATGCTGTTACAGTTGTCCCACTTCCCCTCCCTTCTTGCCCCCCACCCCCTTACCCCCCCTTTCCCCACCCTTTAGTTTTGTCCATAGATCATACACATAAGTCCTTCTGCTTCTGCACTTCCTATACTATTCTAACCTCCCCTGTCTGTTGTCTACTTCCCATTTATGCTACTTGTTCTGTGCCCCATTCCCACCCTCTCCCCCAACCACTCCCCTGTTGATGTTCCTCCATACCTTATATAACTCCCTTTAACATTTCATACAATAAAGGCTGGGTGGTGATGAACTTCTTGAATTTGACCTTATCTGAGAAGCACTTTATCTGCCCTTCCATTCTA